>JAKTXL010000038.1:0-120083 GCA_030582535.1 Insectozyma bohioensis | reverse complement strand
AATTTTCAACTTCTTGTGTTAATTTTGGTATTTCTTCTGCTAAATTTAAATTTCCTGGAGCTGCAAATTGAACTTCTGGATTTAATACTTTTTGTTCTGATTTTATTGAATCTGTATCAGTACCAGAATAATCATCTTCATCATCACTTAAATCATCTTCAAATAATTTTGAATTTCTATTACTATCATTTTCAGAAAATATTTTAGAATTTCTATCATTTGCAAAATTTCCATCAATTTCTTCTTTAATATTAATTTCTTCTTCATTACTTAAAATATCTGATTTGTTCATAATTTGTGTAAATGCATTTTCAACAGCATTTAAAACTTCAGAATTAACTAATTCTTCATCATCTTTCTTAATTAATTTATTATATAAATCAGATGATTTAAATAATATTAAATCATAATTTTCCATTTCTTCATAAATTTTTCTTTGCTTTTTAAATAAATAATTTTTACAATTTTG
Organism: Insectozyma bohioensis; assembly: GCA_030582535.1. Lineage (NCBI taxonomy): Eukaryota > Fungi > Ascomycota > Pichiomycetes > Serinales > Debaryomycetaceae > Insectozyma > Insectozyma bohioensis. Next base: position 119,614 of record JAKTXL010000038.1, on the reverse strand, counting down.
ATAAATTACACTGTCCAGCAGTGATAAATTAAAATATGTTGAATCCAATGATAAATCATTATTAAATTGATTGAAAATATTTATTAATTCTTCTTTATTATTAATTTCTTCTAATGGATTTTTTTTATTTAAATTTTCAATAATTTTATAAAATTCTAAATATTTAATTCTATTATTATTAATCATAAATTCTTTAAAAATTTCAAAATTATATGATGAATTTAAAATATCTTTTAATTTTAAATCTTCGTTATTATTCCAATTTTTATGTTGTTTAATTTTTCTTTTTAATTCATCTTGTAAATCAATATCTGATTTTGATTTAATTTCAATATTTGTTTCATTTTTTTGTAAAATTTTAATTTTATTTAATTGTGTATGTTGTTCTAATGCTGCTCTTAATTGTTTAACTTGATCTCTTCTTCTTAAATTATCTCCAATTAATTTTATAATCATTAAATTATAAAAATCATTTTCTGTAATTAAATTAATTACATTAAATAATATTGTACATGATAAAATTTCTGTAAGTAAATTATTTACTATTTTATTATCTTTTTCATTATTACTTAATATTAAAGGTAATATTAATTTAATTTTTTTTCTTAAATATTTTTTTTCATTATCTTCATTATTATTTATTGAAACTGCTTCATGTAATTTACCTTTATTAAAAATTGATAATATTTCTAAATTATTTGGATCATAATTTAATTTATTTAATATATCTTCTGCTTGACAATAATTTTGAAAATGTTCTTGAATAATTGGAAAAATTTTAGATACTAATAATTTTGCAAAATCAATTTTAGCTAATTTAATTTTAAATATTTGAATAATTTGTTTAATTTCAATTTCTAAAGTATTTATAAATAAATCTGATGATGTAATTTTCAGATACCAAGATTTAATAAATTCTTCTAATATTAAATCTAAAAATTCTTGAAATATTTCTGATAATAGAAATGATTCAAAGATGGGATCTTGACGTTCTATAGATTTGAATTTATTGATTTCTTGATACCAATTATTTGGATAAGTAAATTTAAATCTTTTCCCATTATATTGATCTTTTTGTTTTTTAAATTTAATTTTAATCAGTATATATAAACTTCCAATTATTATTGCTAAAATAATCAATGATAACAATATCCAAATAGTAAGGAATTTAATACTGAAAAACCATAGTAGAATACTTAAACCAATCCATTTGAATATTGTAATTGGATTAGTAGTCATATGGGGACTATAGAAGTTGATAAGAAACTTATAAATCAACTAAACTTTTTTTTTTTTTTTGATTTTGGTTGCCTCGCGTCAGAGCTTTCAATCTTTTTTACAACCAATTGGTTGTAAAACTATTCAAGAGTCAGAAATCTATTTATTGAAGAGTTAGAAATCTAATATAATTAACTTCTATTGTAAAACTAATATATTCAAAAATCTATTTATTTTGTTTTAAAATTGAATTCATTATCAAAACATACATTTTCAATTAATCTATTTTGAATAATTTCTTCATCATCATTTAAAACACCAGCAATTTTTAATATTTGACTTGTATTATCAACAATTTTATCCCAATTTAATTTGGTTGTTCCTAAATTTTCATTAAATTTAACAGTTTTAATCCATTCTTCAGCATCTTCTTTTGAATAATCGAAATTTTCATAAATATATTTTATTGATTCATCATAATTATTATTAAAATATTGAATACCTTTATTTATTGCTAAAATAAAATTTTTTAAATCTTGTTTATTTGTTTTAAAAATTTTTGAAGTTGATGTTATAACCCATGATGGCCATGGAGTATAAATTTCACCAATTTTTTTAATTTCTTTATTATCATAATATTTTTTAGTTGTAAAATATTCCCACATAAAAAAATCACTTGTTGATTCATTTACTGAATTTCTTAAATTTAAAAAATTTGATAATTCATTAAAATTTGTAAATTTTGATATATTTAATTGTTTTTGAGCTAATACAAAACTCATTATATATGAACCTGATCCATATCTACTTATACCAACTGTACTTGATTCATTTAAATCTTTTTCTGTTATATCACGATTATATCCACTACTAATTGCCCATAATAATGGTGATTCAACATAATTATCTAATAATTTAATTTTATCATTTCCATTACCTATATTAGCTATAAATGCTTCTGTTAAGCCAATTGCAATATCAATTTCATCATTATTTAATAATTGAATTAATCTTCCACTACCTTCTTTAACTGGAATAAATTCAATGGTTAAACCAAATGATTTATAATAACCTTGTTGTTCAGCTAAGAATAATGGAGTTGAGAAATGTTCTGGTACGTAAGCTACTCTTAATTTAGTCATAATTTGATGAATGAAGAAGAAAAGGTTTGAATGAAAAAGAATTGAAAATTTGTAGGGCGCAAAAAAAAAGTAAGGCCCCGCGAACGAACAAAGCAAAAAAATAAAATATCTTCTTTAATATAAATTATTTATTATCAACTTATTTAATATATAAATATTATGTATAAATATTTAACCACATACATTCCAATTAGTCTTCCTCAACAACATGAACTTTTATTTGCATTATTATTTGAATTTGAATTTGTACTTAAATCAATTCTACCTTCCCCATTATTATTATCATTATTTATATTTTGATTTGAATTATTATCAGGAATTTTACCACCAATACCTATAAATACTTCATTTACATTATAAGAAGTTTTAGCACTAGTTTCAAAAAATAATAAATTTTCTTCATCAGCTAAACTTTGACCTTCTTCAATACTAACTTTTCTTAAATTATTATTATTTTCACCATCTTCTGAATCATCTTCAACTAAATCATATTTATTACCAACTAAAGCAATCGTTATATCTCGATTAGCTTGTTCATGTAATTCTTTAACCCAATGTCTTGCTTTAATAAATGATGCAGGTTTTGTAATATCATAAACAACTATTGCAGCTTGAGCATTTCTATAATACATTGGAGCTAATGAAGCAAATCTTTCTTGACCTGCTGTATCCCAAATTTCATATTTTATAGTTTTTTCACCAATAGTACATTTTTGAGTTAAAAATGCAGCTCCTATAGTTGGTTCTTTATTTTCTTGAAAATCATTTGAAACAAATCTTAATACCAAAGATGATTTACCAACAGCTGCTTCACCTAATAATACTAATTTAACAGAAGTTGCTGGAGCTGGATGATTACTCATGATTATTTAAATAAAAAGTTTTAAATGTATATAATGTAAAAATGCAAAATGAATATTAAATGATAAAAACTAATTCTCTAAGTAGATAAAAAAGTTATGAATAGATTTGAGTTGCAGTTATTGTTGTTTGTTAAAGTGTTTATCTGCTAGAATGAATGATTAATTTATATGTCTAGTTATATAGTAAATTAATAATCTGTATAGATTTGTATATATCTTTTGTAATAATAATATATAGGAATATTGTAATGATAAAAGAAGTTCAGTTGATTTCTGATTGTCTTTTTATTGCCTCCTTTTTTTTTGCTTTCTTTTTTTTTTTATCATTTATTTTAATAAATTAATTATTGATTGCTTACTTAAGATTAATGATAATGATTATATAAGATGGTTATTGTCATGGTGTACACTACTTTTGATTTTTGTAGTGTCCCATTTTTTGGTGTAGTGTATGTCATTTTTTAAATATTTATGACATTGATTTGGTTTGGTTTTGTGTTATATTTTCGATATTTCTAGACTTTTATTATTATTTTGTTTTTTTGTTTTACTATTTTTTTAGTTTTTAGATTGTTCCCACAAAAATTTATTTTTTTAGTCTTCGTATGAATGTGTAAATGGATGCGTGCGGTTACTGCGTTGTGTTACTGCGTTGTGTGGTCTAATGTTGGTAGCAAGCCACTCCCTTCTCCTTCTTCGTTGTCGTTCTCCTTCTCGTTCTCGTTGTCATTCTCGTCTCGTGTTTTTTATTATATTTTTTCCTTTTCGTTTGCTGCCCCTGTGAAGAATATTTTAATGAGGTCATCAAAAGTTTATACAACAAACTCTAATTAACAACTACAACAAACTCATGGAACGTTTTTGCCACCACCACTCTAAATTATTGCAACATAATAGTAGAATTAAATAAGTTCAGAGATTAAATTAAATGGAAAATATAGTATTATATATGTTGAATTAAGTAGTTACTAAATATATACTCCCCAAGAAAATCGTAATCCGAGAAGGGAGCAATGAATGATGATATAACCTTGCTAGAACGGATGCGATGGATTTGGATTTGAGTTTTAGATATTTTTTTAGATGGGCCTATTTTTTTTTTTGTATTGTTTTTTGACGTATTTTAACTACAAGTTTAAAACGGGATTCTGGATTATTGCAACATTAACTAATTTTTGTTAAAATAACAATCAAGACTTTTAATTTTAATATCTTTGCATATTCAACATATTCTTAGAATTCAATAGCATATTCTTTGATTGATATCCGATTTACCTTCTTTTTTCACTTTTGTTTCTTTTTTTAAATAATATTTTATGGGTTTTCTAAGAAAGTCTTGGGGTGTTGGTGGGATTGTATTTCTTTTTTTTTTATATAACATAAAATAAATATTATATTATATTATATTTATATTATTATTGTAAGAGTAAAAGTCAAAAAATTTTATATTGAATCATTTGATAATTATAAAAGATAATAAACCACATTTTTATTTTACTTTTATTTACTTTTCTTTCTTTCTTGCTTAACTTATTGTTGGATTTTATTCTCTAATTTTAAGTATTCATATTCTTATTATTCCATAGTTGAAAATTAATTAAAAGTTAAAATTTTATTTAAAGTTTGAAATTTAACTATATTCTATATAAATATTTCATTATATATTTATATTGCAATATTACCATCGTTTAAAATATTTCTATTTAAAGAAATATTTATCCTTTTCCAATTATACATTTTAAACAACAACTATTTACATACATATAGATACGCAAATATCGCAATCAAATTTCCTTCAAAAGTTTTATCAATATCTTCCCCCTTCATTACATCCTTTCAACTTCAGGTTATAATACTAAACTTTTTAGTAATTATTTTATTATTACTAAAAATTTAAACGCTTTTTTCAATAACAACCAATTAAGGTAAATATCTGAAGAAGTTAACTAACTCAAACAAACGAGAAAAGTTAAAAAACAAAAAAAAAAATTGTATGATTCATTTACTTCCTTTTCAAGTTTCATTCAATAGAATGAATATTTTTAAAAAACCAAATGTTAATATAAATGGATTAAGTTCAAGTACAAGTAATAATAGTTGTAATAGTGATCATTCAACTACTACTAGTAGTAGTAATAGTACTACTACCCCAAAATTTTCATCATCATCAAGTATAGAATTATTTAATATAACTAATCTGCAACAACGAGATAAATTTAATGAATTAAATGAAGTTGAATCAAATAGAATTATTGAAGGTTTAAATGATCCATATAATTCAATTTGGGCATTAACTGCCGCATTATCAAGACAAAATAAATCAAGAAATAGATATACCAATGTAACTCCATGGGATGAATCAAGAGTTAAATTACCAGTTAATGAAGAAGAAGGATATTCAGATTATATCAATGCTTCATATATAAATTTAAAATTTCCAAGAAGTTTAGATCAAGATCATTATATTGCTTGTCAAGGACCTTTAGAAAGTACTATAAATCATTTTTGGTCAATGTGTTTTAATGAACTGGAAAAACAAGGTAATGATACAATTATAATAATGATGGTTACACCATTGATTGAACAAGGAATGATTAAATGTGATAAATATTGGCCAGAATTGGCAGATTCATGGAATTTTAATGAAAAAAATTTAAAAGATGGTTTAAAATTAAAAGATTTATCAATTAAAAATTTAAAAGAAACTTATGATCAATTTGATGATTATTTATTAACTGAATTAGAATTAAAATCAAATAATAAAATTAAAAAAGTTTATCATTTTTATTATTATAAATGGTCAGATGCAAGAGTTCCACCATCAATTAAACCTTTAAGAAATTTATCAAATCATATGAATAAAATAAAAAAATTATCAAGTAATGAACCTATACCAATAGTTCATTGTTCGGCTGGTGTTGGTAGATCAGGAACTTTTATTGCTTATGATCATATGTTTAAAAATAAAGATCGTTATAAAACTTTATTAAATCATGTTTCAAATTCTAAAAACAAAGATTTAGTTTATAAAACTGTTTATCAATTAAGAAGTCAAAGAATGATGATGGTTCAAACTGTTCATCAATATAGTTTTCTTTATGATACTGCTAAAACGATATATAATGAATAGAATCTAATAATATAACTAATATCAAAAAATATATAAATATATAGTTTTATACTTGTTTACATTTAATAATTAATGCTTGATTTTTTTTTTTCCATATATAGTAGAAAATTAACTATGGGTTGCAAAAAAAAAAAAAAAATTCTAAAAACTTACAACAAACTAAACTTTCTATCATCATGTCATCTATGAATCAAACTGAATCAATCGATTTTAATTTAATTGATGAATTATTATATAGAGATGTTTTTTATTTATCTACTTCAGCAAAAAACTTAAAAAATCCAATCAAGATAATATTATTAACTAATCAATTGAAATTAATTTTAATAGATTTATTAAAAACCAATTCATTTATTTCAAATAATACAAATTATAATATTAAATGTATTAAAAATTTAATGTTATCCAATTGGGAAATTGAATGTTATAATTCAAGTCTTATAATGTTTATAATGAATAAATTTAAAATTATATATATAAAAGGATCAATCTTAAATGGATATCAATTAAATGGAATTTATAATAATAATAATAATTTAATTAAAATAACTGAATTAGATAAAGATATAATAAAAAATTTCGAAATTAATGAAAGTTTAGAAATAATTCCACCAGATAAAAAACCAAATATACAAAAATATCTAATTGAAAAATCTTCTTTAAATAATGAATATAAATATATTATTAGAAGTTTCCAAATAGATCAAAGAAATATAACTGCAATAATTGGTGAAAATGGTAATTTAATTCAATCAATTAGATTTCAATCAAAATGTCTGATTCAAATATTACCACCACCAGATATTTACTGTAGAAATCCTAATAAACCAATTTTACAACAATTAATTATTAAAGGTCCTTCGAGATATGTTGATGTTGCTATATATGAAATAAATAAAATAATTGAAGGACAAAAAGGAAAAAGGAACTAACTGATGATGATGCACTTCATTTACTTTCTTCTGTTGTGGCTGCTAAAAACTTCAGAAGAGTCTAATAAAATACAAAATCCGGGTAATATTCTGAATCCTGCATATTCACTTGCATCTCAAGCAAAAAAAAATTTTAATAGTGAAAATTTTTTTAACTACTAAATTTTTATTATTATTATTTTTTTATTTTTTTTTTTGGTTTTTGGTTTTTGATTTTTCAAATTTTCCATACAATCAAAACCTTCTCATAAAAATTTTCACCCTTCTTCTTTTCTTACTTTTTTTTCTTTTAAACTTTTTTTTTTTTAATCTTTTCCATAAATTAATAAGAAGAAAATGGCTGACGGTGTTTTCCAAGGTGCTATCGGTATCGATTTAGGTACTACTTACTCATGTGTCGCTACTTACGACTCTGCTGTTGAAATTATTGCCAATGAACAAGGTAATAGAGTTACTCCATCCTTTGTCGCTTTTACTAGCGAAGAAAGATTAATTGGTGATGCTGCTAAAAATCAAGCTGCTTTAAATCCAAAAAATACTGTTTTTGATGCTAAACGTTTAATTGGTAGAGCTTTCGAAGATGAATCAGTTCAAAAAGATATTAAATCATGGCCATTTAAAGTTGTTGAACAAAACGGTCAACCACAAATTGAAGTTGAATATTTAGGTGAATCAAAAACTTTTTCACCACAAGAAATTTCATCAATGGTTTTAACTAAAATGAAAGAAATTGCTGAAGCTAAAATTGGTAAAAAAGTTGAAAAAGCTGTTATTACCGTTCCAGCTTATTTCAATGATGCTCAAAGACAAGCTACTAAAGATGCTGGTGCCATTGCTGGTTTAAATGTTTTAAGAATCATTAATGAACCAACTGCTGCTGCCATTGCTTATGGTTTAGGTGCTGGTAAATCTGAAAAAGAAAGACATGTTTTAATTTTCGATTTAGGTGGTGGTACTTTTGATGTTTCATTATTAAACATTACTGGTGGTGTTTTCACTGTTAAAGCTACTGCTGGTGATACCCATTTAGGTGGTCAAGATTTTGATACTAATTTATTAGAACATTTCAAAAAAGAATTCAACAAAAAAACTGGTTCAGATATTTCAGGTGATGCTAGAGCTTTAAGAAGATTAAGAACTGCTTGTGAAAGAGCTAAAAGATCATTATCATCAGGTACTCAAACCACTGTTGAAATTGATTCATTATTTGATGGTGAAGATTTCTCAGCTAACATTACTAGAGCTAGATTTGAAGATATTAACTCAGCTTTATTCAAATCTACTTTAGAACCAGTTGAACAAGTTTTAAAAGATGCTAAAATTAACAAATCTGCTGTTGATGAAGTTGTTTTAGTTGGTGGTTCTACTAGAATTCCAAAAGTTCAAAAATTATTATCAGATTTCTTTGATGGTAAACAATTAGAAAAATCTATTAACCCAGATGAAGCTGTTGCTTATGGTGCTGCTGTTCAAGGTGCTATCTTAACTGGTCAATCAACTAATGATGAAACTAAAGATTTATTATTATTAGATGTTATTCCATTATCATTAGGTGTTGCTATGCAAGGTAATGTTTTCGCTCCAGTTGTTCCAAGAAATTCAACTGTTCCAACCATTAAAAGAAGAACTTTCACTACTGTTGCTGATCATCAAACTACTGTTCAATTCCCAGTTTATCAAGGTGAAAGAGTTAACTGTTCAGAAAATACTTTATTAGGTGAATTTGACTTAAAAAATATTCCACCAATGCAAGCTGGTGAACCAGTCTTAGAAGCTATTTTTGAAGTTGATGCTAATGGTATCTTAAAAGTTACTGCTGTTGAAAAATCAACCGGTAGATCAGCTAACATTACTATTTCAAACTCAATTGGTAGATTATCAACTGAAGAAATTGAAAAAATGATTTCAGATGCTGAAAAATTCAAATCATCAGATGATGCTTTTGCTAAAAGACATGAACAAAAACAAAAATTAGAAGCTTATGTTGCTTCAGTTGAATCAACTGTTACTGATCCTGTTTTATCTGCTAAATTAAAGAAATCTGCTAAAGATAAGATTGAAGCTGCTTTATCTGATGCTTTACAAACTTTAGAAATTGAAGATTCTTCAGCTGATGATTACAGAAAAGCTGAATTAACTTTAAAAAGAGCTGTTACTAAAGGTATGGCTACTCGTTAAGAAGGTCAATTAAAAAAACTATAATGATGAAAGAGTATATATATATAATATTTCTGTATATTTAATCAATAAAAAAAAAAATGAAAATTTATCAAAAAAAGAATAAAATATTTATTATTGTAACCTATTTATATTTATTATTGTAACCTATTTATTATATTTATTATTGTAACCTATTCATCTAAGATATAATTACCTAATTTATCCATTTTTAATTGTTTATTACCTTTTGATAATGCCTCTATAATTTTTTCATTTTCTTCATCTAATGCAGCTTCATCAATCTCTTCTTCTTCTTCTTCAAAATCATCATCATCATAATCTTCTTCTTCTTCATCATCTTCATCATCCTCTATATCCTCATCATCTATTTCAGAAAGATCTTCATCTTCATCAGCTTTTATTCTCATACCCATTAAAGCTTTTTCTAAATCTTTATCATCTCTATTACCAGTTTTCTTTTTAGCATAACCAGAAGCTTTAACATCAACATCTAAATTTTTTTCTCTTATAACATCACGTTTAAAATTTGGGTAAGCATATTTATAACCATCACCATAACCTGTTGTATCAAACATTGTTGAATCATGTTGAGGATTATATTTAAATTTTTTTAAAAAAAAATCTCGAATACTTTGAACATCTCTATCAAAATATTCTTTTGCATCTGTATGTTCTATTGATACACATTGTGGAAAATCAATTACAACAAAATCATAATCATAACCAGTTGAATCTTCTCTTATTATAATATTAAATTCATTAAAATCACAATGAATTAAACCTGATTTAGCTAATTTTACAATAAAATTCATTAAATCAGAATATAATTTTTTATAATTTTCAAATTTTTTCATATGTTTCATTGGATAACCTTTAATCCATTCCATTATTATACAATGTCTTGAACAATCAAAAGGTTGTGGAACATTAAAACCATTATCATATAAAATAGTCATAAATTCATATTCTTTTTCTGCAGCTAATCTTGATAAATACATCCAATTTGATGTTTGACGATTTTGTAAATAATCTCTATTATTTTTAACTGTTTTAAAACTTGTTCTACCTAATCTATGAATTTTTAAAACTTTTTGTTTACCTAAAGAATCACTTATTGAATAAATATCAGATTCTTTACCAACTCCAATTGTTGTACCAACTGAATATAATGAATTACGATTTAATAAAGTTTTTAAACTTAAATAATCAAATCCTGAATATGTTAATCTAAATCCATCATATTTTGCATTTCTTAATCTTGAAATTAATTTTAATTTTGCTAAATCTCCAATTGCTCGATTTGTACCTGATGGAGATTTTAATCCACCAATTGAATGAATCATTGGTGTTGGAACTAATTCATGATTTCTTGAACCTTGTTCAATAGCTTGTAAAACTCTAAAATCATCAGAGGTTAAATACCTCATATGAGATGTATCTAACTTCATCTTCTACTTGATGAGATGAGAGAAATCAATTTTTTTTTTTTTTTCTTCCCTTTTTTGTTGATAGAGTGTTGCAAAAAAAATAAAACAAAATATGAAACATCAACAATCAAATGTTTAAACAACGATATAATAAACGTAGAAGTAAATCATTAATCAATAAAAAATCATTAAGATCAAAAATCAAAAAAGAAGAAAACAAAAAACCACTAAAATCAAAAGAAGAAGAAATATATGATAGATATAATAAAATAGGAAGTAAAGATTTAAATTTTATTGATTCGGAATCTTCAATAATTTCATATGACTGGCAAGATATATCCCCACAATTAAAATCAATAGATTATACCAATAATAAAATTCCAAGTTTAAAACAATTATGTGCTTCAAAATTATCAGAAAATGTAAATTTAATAGATTCAAATTTAATTAATTCATTACCTTCATATAATATTTGGAAATATATATGGAAATTTATTTTAATAAATCGAAAAGATTCATTAAGATCATATAGTATATTTTCAAATAAATTTCCTAATGTTATTCCACATTTATTAAATTCAATTGATTATAGATCAAAAATTATAGATATTTATAAAGTACCAAATATAAATCATAGAATTGAAAATATTTTTAAAAATATATATATGAATGATTTAATTTCATTTTTAATTAATTTATCAAATTTAATAATATTAGATTTTTCACAAATTTCAAAATTATCAATTAATGATGATTATTTTAAATTATTTAATTTATCAAATTTATTAAGTTTAAATTTATCAAATCATTTTAATAATGTTAATGATAATTTTATATTTAATTTATATTCATGTATAAAAAATGGTAAATTAAAAAATTTAAAACTTTTAAAATTAAATAAAACAAATATAACTAATATTGGATTAAATAAATTATTTAATTTAAATAATGGTTTATTATGTATTGAAACTGATTTAAATATTGAACCCTGTGGAAATTGGATAAAATTAGACAAAAATGATCAACAAAAATTAATTCATAAATTACCAATGTGTCAAAAATTAAATATGTTAATAAAAAATTATGAATTAGATTTTGAATTTGGTAATAATTCAATATTGGATATAATGATGATTAATGATATATTTAAAGAATATTCACAAGATAAAATTGATCGTTCATGGGAATTTCGAAATAAAGCTAAAAATTCTATATCTTATGGTGAAACCTATATTCTATCTAAAAATAAAATTCAAAAAAATAATGATGAAATTGAAAAAGAAAAAGAGGATATTGAAATTACAACTATTCGGAAAGTTCCTATAAGAAAGACTAAAAAATTAATAAAGGCTAATGCATCAGATTTTTTTTGTATATAATAAATATATATTTATTCCTATATACTACTTCATTGTTTCCCACCATTTAATAATGCTAATAATCCTTTACCTTCTTCATTGGTATCGTGTGATGGTGGAATTGGAGTTGTAGATTGAGAACTTTTGAAAAAATTACTTAAATCTTCACCTGGTTTTAAAATTTTAATTGGTTTAGGTTCTTGAGATTCTTGTTGAAATGATGATTGATTATTATTAAATGTATCAATTAAATGATCAACATCTTCTTCATCACTTTCAATATCAAAATTTCTATACGTTTTGTCAAATAATTGATCATTAAATTTATATCCATTGTCAAAATCATCAAAATCTTCAAAATCTTCAAAATCTTTAAAATTATCATATTTTTCAAAATTACTAGCATCATTATTGTGTGTTTTATTTCTATTATTACTATCATCTATTGTTTGACCAAGGTTAGGTGAAGCAATACTTGATGTTCTATTCTTATTCAAAATACCCAAAAAATCGGATTTATTCGATTGTGGTTGTTGTTGTTGTTGTACTTGAATAGAAGCTGAATTTTGTTGAATTGGTGAAACTGGTTGATTATTTCTCCAAAAATCTGATCTTGGTGATGTGATAGTAGCACGAGTACTTTCATCATATGCTGGAAGATCTTTTGATGGTGGTGGTGATGTTAAACTTGGTGATCTCATCTTATTATTATTATTATTAGATCCCCATAAATCATTTGGTGATGTTGGTTTTTCACTATTTTTTCTTTGTAATAAACTTAACAATTTATTTGCTGATGTCGATGATATATTAGATTTAACATGTGGATGATTTAAAAGATCAATTGGTTTAGTATTATTTTTATCAAGTAATCCTAATAATTCATTAGCTGATGTATTTGGTTTATTAAGTAATCCTAATAATTCTTTTGATGGTGATACAACCTCTTGTTTTTCTTGTTGTTGTGGTAATGGTATAGTTACTGGTACCGGGGCTTGAATTGGTACTTGATGATCTACTGATGATGGTTTTTTTAACATATTTAATAATTCATTTGATGGAGATGTTGATGGTTTTTCATTCTTTAATGTATTCAAAAATTCATTAGATACTTTTGCATCATTATTTTTATGAAGTAATCCTAAAAGTTCATTTGATGAATCTTGATTAGAAACAACTGGTTCTTCTTGTTCTTTTCTTGGACCTAATAAACTCAATAAATCTGCAGAAGCTTTATTATCTGATCTTTTTAATAATTTAATTTTTTTACCAGATTGTGGTTGATGATGTTTTTGAATTGATTCTTCAAGTTCATTTGATGGAGCTTGATTTTGATTAATAAATGATGGTGTTATTGAAAGTTTTGGTGATTCTTCAGGTTTCTTGTGTAATGCACTTAATAATGTATTTTTAGCTTTTTCATTATCATCTTCTATAATTACTTCTTCTTTAGGTATTTTCTTTGGAAATACACTTAATAATTCTTGAGCTCTAGATCTTATATTTTCTGAATCTATTGATTTCTTTCTTATTAATATATCATCTTTTTTCTTATCTGATTTAGTAGTTAATAATGATAACAATTCTTTCGAATTTGATTTTGGTTTTTGTAATGATTGTGGATTTGGTGGATTTGGAATTTGTTGTTGTTGTTGTTGTTGTTGTTGTGGCATATATGCTGGATGATTTTGACCTAAATATTGAGGCGGAAGAGCCATTGGATTAAAAAGTGGTTGATTATAAAATGGCATTGATGGATGAGGACCAGTAAAAAATGGAATTTGTTGATGCAAATGTTGAGGAACTTGAACATTAAGTATTGGTTGTTGTGGAAGTTCTTGTTGAGCAGTTGGAGATGATGCTTCGCCATCTTTTGCTGTTACTTTTTGTAAAATATTTAATAATTCTCTACCAGCGTCAATATTTTCAACTTCTCTATTTAATCCTAATAAATCTTTCAATTTTAGTTCAACTTGTAACATAATTTCTTCTTCATTTAAGATACCTTTATTTCTATTAACCCATCTTAACATTGGTTTTAAAATTGTTCCCACTATAAAAAAACTATTTGGATTGGATTTATTTTTCTTTTCAATAGATTTTAAATTAAACCATTGAATTTCACTAATTTCATATTTTGCAATTGGTTCAAATATAGTATCTTCAGGTACATTTTTAGCTAAATATATTTTATAATTTTTACCTCTTATAGTTCTTTCAACATAATCATTTTCATTAACATGATCTCTACAATTGAATCCTGTTTCTTCTTCAACTTCTCTTATGGCACAATCTAAATCTGATTCATCTTTTGAAATTTTCCCACGAGGAAATGACCATGTATTTGATTCAGTACCTTTAACTAATAATAATTTATTCAATTCTTTATTAAATAATGCTACACCTCTTACAGGTATAGTTGATTTATATTTACCAAATTTTGATAATGCATCTTGTGGATCACCCCATTTCCAAATAAATGGACATTTTTCCAAAACTTTTGCACTAAAAATTTTCATCTTCATAGGTGGTAAATCTGGATTTAATTGACGAACAAAATCAGAATAAAACCATTGTGCTTCTTCAACTTGAAACATTATTCGTTCAATTGATGATAAATCTTCTTCAGGGGCATTAACCACAAATCTGGCTAATAAATCTTCCAATACATGATCTATTGACTGGCTAGCTAGACCATTACGTAATTGTATGGACATGATGGTGATAATAAATTATATGCAAGTATGTTTTATATGCTGATGATATGATAATGATAATGATAATGATTAACAAATGTTATTTAGTATTGTCTTTTCTATTCTTATTCTTTTCGAAAGTTTATTTTATTGAATCGATTCTTTTTTTTTTTTTGTTGATGTTTATTTAACAAAGGAAAAATCATTACCAAAACAATCAAAAAAAAAAATTGCTGAACGAATTACACTACCAGCTTATTTTATATATTTTATTGAAAAGTTTTCCCCAGATTAAATCATGAATAAACAATTTATAAGATCAATAAGTAGTTCTAATCGATTATTACAACTGCAAATTCCTAATGCTAAACAACCAAAAATTTTAAATACATTTAATGAAACAACAAAAGCACCTCAAAAAAGATCAATTAATATAACAAGACCAATTGGATTAGATAAACCAATATTATTAAATCATACATTATCAGATTCTTATTCAATATCTAATGTATATCAAGAATTATTCGGAGAACAAGCTAAAGAAAGAAGATCAAAACAATTGAATTATGATTTAAAACATTCACCAATCTATGATAGAAAATCATTTAGAAATACAAACGGAAAAATTTTTAATTCACCAATATCATATTTTAAACAAGATAAATCATTATATTTTCCTGATTTTATAGCTCAAACTTTAAATGGTACAAAACAAAGTTTATATGATTTATTAGAAAAGAAAAATGTATCAATAATTAAATTATTTTCAACTGAATCAGGTTATGATTGTACACAATCATATTTTAAATTAGATGATGAAGAAAATTTATATTCAAAAGATTATTCAAAATTTGAAATAAATTATCCACAAGCACAAATTATTGATGTTAATTTACCTGAAAGTTGGTTAAAAGGGTTTATGATTAAAAATTTTGCATTTTCAAATCTTAAAAAATCTTTAAATAATGATAAATCAAGATTTAATAATTATTTTATATTACCAAATCATATATTACCTTATGAAATTAGAGAAAAATTATTATGTGATAATCAATGTTCAGGATATATTTATTTAATTGATTCTACAGGTAAAATTAGATGGGCAACTAGTGGATTTGCAACACCTGAAGATTTAAAAGTAATGTGGAAAATTGTAAATAGTTTACAAAAAGGTGCACCAGTTAAAAAAGAGTAAAATGTAAATAGTTTTTTATAGAATATATATAATAACTGATGTATCTAATTTCATAAAAGATCGATAAATAGATAATAGATGTATTTTTTTTAGATATCATGTAGTTTTATAAATATTAGTCTTAAAAATTAGCAAAAATATTGAAAAATAAAAATGGTACTGAAAATTTATTATAGAATACATCCGATTGCAATTTAAAGAAATAATCTTATTTGTTTTATCAATTATATCTTTTGCTCATCATTATTTAATGGTAACCTAGAAATTCAACTTACTGGTAGCCATTTGCAACTCTATATAATTATTAATTTTAGACAATAGTACACGTCTAACATAATAAATCATCTCGAAAATTGTATTGGAAAAAAATCAACACCAAAAACAATTTTTATTTTGAATCTACATTTAATTAACAACAATTAGTCTACTTTTTAAAATAGTATGTTTCACACAATAGAAATGAATGATTTACTTATTAAAATGATGAACTTTTCAATTGGGAATCTCTCTGACAATCCAAAAATAAAAATATGGAGAAAACCAAATTAAATTGATTTCTGATTTGATATAATATATAAGAATCATATTAATTATAGAATATTAATACTAACTTTAATTGAATAGACTATCAATTAACTAATTATACATTATTTATCAGATATTTATTATCTAATTTGATAGATACTTTGTTAATATTGATCTTATCAACAGTTGATATAAGTTGTAGTTTCTCTAAAAAACTCTCTATGAATCGTTGGTATCAATCACGTGAAAACATAATTTTTTAGGGCTATGAAAATTACACGCATATTTTTTTTTTTTTTTTGTATTGTATTGTCTGAGTTTCTCAATACACAAAATTTTTCAAATATGTTTTTTCAAATTCCCTTTCCCTTTTCTTCTTCTTTAACAACGTCAACTAATAATAGCAAACATGTCAGCTCCAATCAATAAAGAAAAAGTCGAACAAGAACAAGAACAAATTCATAAAATTAGAATTACTTTAACTTCTACCAAAGTTAAACAATTAGAAAATGTTTCAGCTAACATCATTAAAAATGCTGCTCAAAGTAACATTGTTAAAAAAGGTCCAGTTAGAATGCCAACCAAAGTTTTAAAAATTACCACTAGAAAAACTCCAAATGGTGAAGGTTCTAAAACTTGGGATGCTTATGAAATGAGAATCCACAAAAGAGTTATCGATTTACAAGCTCCAGCTTCAACTGTTAAAAAAATTACCCAAATTACTATTGAACCAGGTGTCGATGTTGAAGTTACCATTGCTGCTTAAGCAGATTTCTAAGTCTTTTTTTTATGGAAGTTCAATAGTCATTTAATTTATTCATGTTTTTTTTTTTAATAATTTAATTTATCAATAGTGGAGAGAAGAATAGAAGAAGCTGTTGTGGGTGATCATAATTTTTTTTAATCTGTTTTTTTGTTTAGGTGATATTATATCCAAGTGCTCTAGGCGTGCCGTGTGTTTTAACTAATATACTGACGTTGTAGGTGTTGCTATCAGGATTTGGTATAATCAGTTGATATTTTAAATTTTAAAAAGTATGAAATAAATAGATGATTATCATTTGTATAATTAATAGCAATAAATAAAAATAAATTTAAATAATTTAAATATGATTGTAGTATTAGTCTAAGATCTAGAAATAAGAAGTTCTAACAAAATTTCCATTTAAATTTCTGTTAATTTTTTGCAATATTTTTATTTGATGCAAAAATCAAGAAATATCATAACTTTTGATATAAAGATTCAACAACAAACAATTACGGTTATGTTAATCAATGAATAATAATTTACTAATACAATAAATATATTTCAAAATTAAGGATACCCCTAAAGAAGTCAAATAAATTAGGCTACAAAGTTTAAAGTTTCGTAGTTAATAGATAAAAGTTAATAGAAATGTCTTTGTTTTAATTTTTTACCTTTCTTTCATCATCATCATGAGTTAATAGAGTCATACATAGTTTAAATTTAAATAACCAATTAAATTTTAAGTTATTCATATGATTTTAGAATAAGGTAGTCAAGATAACTTCTGAATATAAAACTTAAAAACTTTTGCGACAAGAAGGAAAAGGAAATGCGACAAGAGCTAAAAAAATAAGACACAGCAAATTAGCAAAAAGATAAAACTAATAAAACAAAAAAAATCAACAATTAAATAAATTAACCACCACATTACATTATCTGTTATCTATAACTAAAAAAATATATTACTAATACCTTCTACACTTTATATATTCAAAGTTCATCTAACCTAAGAATCTTTCATTAATTTTATTTATTTATTTTTATATTTGTTTTAGTTTTAGTTTTAGTTTTGGTTTACTATTATTTATATATAGACAAGATAGATCATTAAACAGTTTGCTTAATAGATTAAATATAATTTTATCAAATGACTTATATATTATCAGTTAAACCAAGGTTATTATATCTTTCAAATAAACAATTACAAACCATAAGTAAAAGATTATTATCATCAAATTCAATAAATGGTCAAAAACTTGTAACATCAACTAATAATTTAATTAAATCTACAACTAAACAACAAAAACACAACCAACAAGATAATAAACATCAAAAGAAAATTGCATTAGTATCTGGCATCATAATTGTTGGTTCATATATTGTTTTCAATCAATCAAATTATTATAATTTAGATACTTTACCACCGAATTCCCCATCATCACGAGGATCAATTTCATCAATGCCTCCAAAAATATTAGATGATAAGAAATTTTTTTCAACATCAACAAATTCAATGAATCAAAAGAATAGCATTAGTCATCAACAACATAAAGAAGGAGTATTTTTATTAAATGATGAACAAGTTAGTAAGAAATTACGTCAATTTGAAGAAAGTTATATTGTAAATAGAGGTAAAGGAGTTGTAAGATATGATATTTGTCAATTACCTTCAAATTCACCAATTGAAGATGATAGAGCTGAAGAAATTGTTCAAGTACCTATATTACAAGATAATAATATTAAAACTTCAACTGATTGGATGTTTTTTGGAGTTTATGATGGTCATGGAGGTTGGACCACATCATCAAAATTAAGAGATCAATTGATTGGATATGTTATACATGAATTAGGTACGATATATAAACCTGTTCAAGGTGAAGAAAATTTAAGATATGTACCAAATAGTGCAACTATAGATCAAGCAATTAAAAATGGATTTTTAAAATTAGATCATGAAATTGTTACAAAAAATATTGAAAAATTATTATTAGATGGGAATAAAGCAAAAGCAGCAGAATTATTAATGCCAGCATTATCAGGATCTTGTGCATTATTATCATTTTATGATACAAATTCTAAAATGTTGAAAGTTGCAGTAACAGGAGATTCAAGAGCTATATTAGGATCATTTAAAGATAATCATTGGACAGTACGTCAATTAAGTATTGATCAAACAGGACAAAATCCAACAGAAGTTGCAAGAATTATAAGTGAACATCCAGATGAACCAAAAGTTATTAGAAATGGTAGAGTTTTAGGAGGATTAGAACCAACAAGAGCATTTGGAGATTGTAGATATAAATTACCAGCAACTATTCAAGAAAAAATTTATAAACAATTTTTTGGTAGAAGTTTACCAAATCAATTAAATTCACCACCATATGTTACAGCTGAACCAGTTATAACAACAACAAAAATTAATCCAGATAATAATGATTTTTTAGTTATGGCATCAGATGGATTATATGAAATGTTAACAAATGAAGAAATTATTGGATTAGTTGTTAAATGGATGGAAAAAGAAAAGATGATTAGACCACAAAATTCATTATGGAATTATTTTAGTAAAGATAATAATTTACCAGAAGTATCAGATATAACACAAGATAAAGCACTGAAAAAACCATTTAGAAAATCAGGAAGTTCAGCAGGATTTATGTTACAAGATAATAACGTATCAACACATTTAATTAGAAATGCATTATCAAATGGAGGATCAAAAGAACAAACATCAATGTTAATATCAATACCAAATCCAGTTTCAAGAAGATATAGAGATGATTTAACAGTTACGGTAATATTTTTTGGTAAAGATGATAAAGGAGAAAATGATTTAGGTAAATTAGAAATCAATGCAGAAGCAACATCAGGAGGATTAGATGCTTCAAAACCAAAATTATAGATTAAAAAGTCAAACCAAACCAAAAAAAAAAGAAGAAAAACACCGAAAAACAAAAAAAAAAATGATTCATTTTTTTATTTATACAACATCATATAAATTTATACATATTTTTTATTTTTTATTTTATTTTATTTTAATTTTCTAAAGTAGTTGAATTTGTTGATAAACTTGTTTATAGTATAGTTGAAAATAGTTATAATATATCAATAAATGAAATATCTAGATATCTTTTTAGTTCGGTATAAGGAGTTCCAAAGTAAAAAGGTAGCTCGGTATAAAAAAATATTAAAATTTTTCCAACTAAAAAATCAAAATGTGGGGGAAGGGGGACGAAAAAACAAAGGCAAAAAAAGGAGGGGACGACAGGGCGAGGTGTCGACGTCGAAGTCGCACGCCGATGTGCTGTCGATCCACCCACTAACAAAACAGAAAACTTTCAGAAGAAAAAACTTTCATCCAAAACCAAAAAAACTTTAATCAAAAAAAGCATCCAATTATAAAATTTATATTAACAATAAAAATTTATCTTTTTTAAGTAACTTTTATTTTATTTCGTCTTTTTAATTAACAATTTGATATTAATTCAATAAGTTAATCAATAATCCTATTGCTCGGTTATATAAAGGAAAAAATTACATTACATAATATATTAAAATGTCAGATCAAGTCATAGATAAGAAGCCAGTTGAAGAAACTAAAACTGCAACTACTACATCAACTGAACCAGTAGATAAAACTGAAGAAAAAGAATCAGTCAAAGAATCAGAATCAAAATCAACAACAGCAACCACCGAAGTCAAAAAAACTGAAGATGATTTAGATGATTTAGATGATTTATTAGATGATTTTGCTGATGATGTATTAAGTAAACCACCAGGTTCAACTATTGATAATGAATCAAAAAAAGATACTGCATCAGTTAAAGAAAGTAACAATCCAACAGAACCATTAAATAATGATTTTCAAAATTCAATTAATGAATTAATTAAAGATTTAAAAATTGAAGATTCAGATACTCAAAAACAATTTGAAGATTTAGTTAAACAATTTGAATTAAATCATAGAGAAGAAGTTGAAAAAGAAGAAAAAAAACCTGCAAATTTTGAATATGTTATGAAAGAAACAATGGAAAGATTAAAAAAATCTGGTGAAACAGTTGATGAAAAAATCAAAAATGATCAATTAGGTACTAATCCAGAAGATTTATTAACTCAATTATTAAGTGGTGTTGGTGGTGGACTTGGTGGTGAAGGTGGTGATATGGATATGAGTAAATTATTAGTTGATATGTTGGAACAATTAAGTTCAAAAGAAGTTTTATATGAACCAATTAAAGATTTAAATAATAAATTTCCAAATTATTTAGCAGAAAATAAAGAAAAATTATCTCAACATGAATATTCAAAATATAATAAACAATATGAAACAACAAATGATATTTTAAAAATTTTTGAAAATTCAAATTATTCAGATTCAAATAAACAACAAAGAGAAGAAATAAATTCTTTATTAGAAAGTTTACAAGAATTAGGTCAACCTCCAACTGAATTAGTTGGTGATACTGGTGATTTCTTACCTGGTTTAGGTGGTGGTAAAAATGATTCTTTTGGTTTTAATGAAAAAGATTTACCTCCAGATTTTGAAAAAAATTTACAAGAAGGTTGTCAACAACAATAAACCTAAAAGAAAAATGCCTGTATTTATTTTTAAAACTATATATATATATATATAATATAATTCAATATAATTCTAATTCTAATTCTTCGTTTCCTCCTATATATTTAACCCACTTTTATTTGAAAATTCTTGATAATATTCAAGCATTTTTTTAGTTATACCTTTTGAAATATTTTTTAATGCATGATCAAAATGTTTTTTGTCAACTGTTTCAGTATTTTTATTTTCCATAATTGCAGCTAAACCAGCTTCTTGACATAATAAAGTAACTTCAGCACCTGAACAACCATCAGTTATTTTAGCTAATTCATTTAAATTTATTTCATCTTTATTTAAATTAAATTTTTTTGTACATTTTTCTAAAATTTGTAATCTAGCTTCATAATCTGGTGGTCCAACATAAATATGTCTATCTAATCTACCTGGTCTTAATAAAGCAGGATCAATTTCTGTTGGTTTATTAGTTGCTCCAAGTATTATCACACCTTTTAATTCTTCTATACCATCAATTTCATTCAATAAAGATGTTAAAACATTTTGTTGTGCAACTGTACCATCTCCACCATCTCTATCACTACTAATAGCATCAATTTCATCAAAAAATATAATTGATGGAGATGCAGCTCTTGCTTTTCTAAATATTTCTCTTATAGCTTTTTCTGATTCACCAACATATTTATTAAAAATTTCAGGTCCTTTAATAGCTAAAAAATTTAAACCTGATTCTGTTGCTAAAGCTTTTGCTGTTAAAGTTTTTGAACAACCTGGTGGTCCATACAATAATACACCTTTTGGAGCTGATATACCTAAATTTTTAAATGATTGTGATGCTTCTAAAGGTAATTGAACAACTTCAATTAATTTTTGTTTTAATTCTTCTTGACCTCCAATATCTGACCAATAAATTTTTGGCATTTCAAGAAAAATTTCTCTCATTGCACTTGGTCTAATATCTGGTAATGCAATTAATAAATCTTGTAAATTAACTTTTATTTGTAAATTATTATTTTTTAATCCACGATTTATTGCTTTCATAACTGATTCTCTAACTAAAGCAATTAAATCTGCACCAACATAACCATGAGTTTTAGATGCTATTGTAATTATATCATCATTATTTAAATCATATTTTTCAGGATTCATTTTATCAAATTGTTTTTGTAAAATATCTTTTCTTGAATCAACATCGGGTATACCAATTTCAATTTCTTGATCAAATCTACCTGGTCTTCTTAAAGCAGAATCAATTTTATTTGGACGATTAGTTGCTCCTATAACAACTATTTTACCATCATTATTTTCCATACCATCCATCATAGTAAGTAATTGTGCAACAATTCTACTTTCAGTTTCTCCACTATCATCAGATGATCTTGATGGTACTAAAGCATCAACTTCATCAAGAAATATAATACTTGGTTGAAATTTTTTAGCTTCATTAAAAATATCTCTTATTGAATTTTCAGTTTCTCCTAAATATTTTGATATTATCAGTGGTCCATTAATAGTTAAAATATGAACATTTGATAATGAATTTGCAACACATCTTAATAACATTGTTTTACCAGTACCTGGAGGTCCATGTAATAATAAACCTCTTGGTGGACTAATACCAAATTCTGTAAATAATTTAGGATTATTTAATGGTAATTCTATTGTTGATTTTAATAAATCTATTTGTTTTGATAATCCACCAACTTGTGAATATGTAATTAAATTTGGTAAATTTGGATATTTAATTCTTGATGGATTTAATTCAATAGTTTTTTCAATTATTGTTTGAGAAGTAAATAAATATGGTGGTGATATAAATGATGATTCTACCTCATCTAATGATAATTTTTCTAATGATGATTCAATTGAATTATTTATATCAATTATACTTATTAAATGATTATTTATTTCAAATTTTAAACCTGGATAAATTAATCCAATATCTAATAAATTTTTTTTTAATAAATCATCTGATATATCTTCATTTTCTATATTAATTTGAATATCTTTTGCATAATTTGGTTGATTTGAAAATTTATTAATTTCAATTCTATCACCTAATAATAATCCTGCCAATTGTCTATAATTAATCGATATATTAATAATATTTTTATCTATAATATCATTTGATCCATAAACAGTTGCAATTAATCCGGGTGATCCACCATCTAATTTCGATATATATATTAATTGACCATTTTTAAATTCTAAAGCTGATAAGATTTCAGAATTTATATAAACATTTGCAATATTTTTTAATGAACTCAGGGAAGGTTGTGGACGAACAATATAAGATTTTGGTAATTTTATTTTCTTAGGTTGAGTCGAAGTTGTTGTTGTTGGTTCTGGTGTAGAAGTTGAATTCAGCTTCTTTTTAGGTTTCGATGACATCTTCTTGATCTATGATTGGAAAACCATTTCTTAAATTTTTTTTTTTTTTTTCTTTTTTTTTTTGCAAGCGCAGCTCTTTAAAAAAATTTTATATAACCAACATCTAAATCAAAAAAACATAAACCAAAGCCAAAACCACTAATATATAAATGATCCTACTAATATGATAATAATAAGAACATCCAAACATAATACTCGACTACGAAATGTACTCAATATACGATATAAATCAACCATTTCAACAAGAGTAACAACAATATCATCAACATTACCAATATCCATATCAACTAATGATTTATATTTAAATTCAATTAAAACAGAAATTCAACATAAATCATTTTATAAAAATTATCAAAATAATTTTCAAGGAAGAAGAAAAAGAATATCAGATGATATTTATGGTTTTAAATCATTAGATAAATTTAGTGATAATGATGAATTATTTTTAAAAAAACTTGAACCATTAATTAATTATTTAAAAAAAGATTTAGATATTGAATTATCTTTAAAAGAATTAGGTATAATATCTCATGGATTAAATAATTATGAAATTAATATTAAAAATTATGGATTTATTGAATCTTTTAAATTTAATTTATTAGGTAAACATATTTATAAATTTGAATTATTTAAACAAAGTAAAATTTTTGATAATTTAAAATATTTATCTTTAGATCATAATGAATTTTCTCAAGATTTACAAAATTTTGCTAATAATAATAATGAAATAATTATAAATTTTATGAATTTAAATGAATTAAATAAAATAATTTTTTTAAATCGTGATTATTTAATTAATGAATTTATTAATAGAGATGATTTTAATATAAAATTAAATAATGTTAGGAATTCTACAATGATTGGAAGTTTTTATACAATGATTGGTTTAATATCAATTAAATATGATAAAGAAATTTTTAATCAATTTATGAATAAATTAATGAATGGGAAACGTAGTATAATGGATATAATAAAATATGAAAATTTGTAAATAGATAGATATAATTATAGAAACTTATAAATATAATGATGCACAAAATACAATATCTCTTTTAATCTTTTCTTGAGCTTCTGCCATTTTTAAATGTAATGTAGAATCTCCAATAATTAAAGCAGCATTTTTAACTTCACGACAAATTTCATCTAATCTTGTTATAACTCGAACTATAGTACCTTCAGCTTCAACACTAATTTGCATAATTTCATTAAATGATAATCCACTTGCCCATTCATAAACAACATTAACTAATGCAAAACGTTTACTATTTACAAAATCTTCTTCTTCTGATGTTAATGATACACGTTTTTCAACATAAACTTTTAATAATTTTTCTGCAATTTCTAAAATTTTAGTTTTACCTTTTTCTAATCTTGGTGTAATTAATGGTGGTTCTTCTTCATGAGTTCTACCTTCATAAACAAAACATGATAATAATGCAACAATTTCTGCTGGTTCAAAATCTCCCAAAAAATTATCCAATATTAATTCAGTTAAAATTAATTCCCATCCAGTATTAATTTCACATGCTACTCTACCTTTTAAAACAACATTATGTTGATCATCAATAAATCCTAAAGTTTCTAAAACTTCTAATCTTTGTTCATAATCAGGTAATAAATCTAAATTTTCATCAGATATTAATCTTGATAATTTATCAATTTCTTGAGTTAATAAATATTTTGAACGATATTCTAAATAATGTTCTTTAAAATTTGGACATAAATAAGATTTTAAATCAAACATTTTATCAAGTAATTTTGTTTTTTCAATTGATAAATCATGTAATGATAATTGAGCTTGACTTCTAAGTGATAATTCTTCATATTCATTTTGATATTTTGTAATTAATTTAATTTGATATGATGCTTCTGATACTGCTTCTGGTTTATTTGCTAAAATATCACTTATAGAAGCTTTTAATGCATAACTACAAATAAATATAACATTTTGATAAGGTACTGCAACAGTTCTTAAACCACCTGAAAAATTAATTTTTGGAAATAAATTTGACATATAAGCTGGTATTGGTAAATAAGGTAATTTATATTTTTCAGCTTGATATTCATATTCTTTACCATGATCAAAAGTTAATAATATAATAGAATTTGTTGATGCATCACTTTTAACAACAAATCCAACTTTTGTTATAAAATTTTTATCTCTAAAACATACTAATCTACCAATTCTTAAAAATCTTGTTTTTAAAATTGGTGATTTATGTATATCAACAACACATTCTCCATAAATTTTTTCATATTCATTTAATAAATTACAAAATTCTTCAACATGATTTAATTCACATTCTTTACATGGAGTAATTTTAAGATTATTTAAATCATTATTTAATCTATCAAATCTTTTTTGATTTTCTGGTAATAAAACTTGAGTTGAATTTTCACTAAAAGAATGTTTAATCATTTCTTCAACTCTTAAAGCTTCAATTCTTAATAAATTTAAAATCATATTATAAGTTAATCTAAATTGTGACAGTAATTTAGTTGGTGTTCCTAATGCAACTTCTTTAAAATCAATTGGTGATATTGGATCATTATATGCCATCACTATAACAGTACCAGTTTTATCTAAACCTCTTCTACCAGCTCTACCAGACATTTGAGTAAATTCTCCAGGTAATAAATTTCTAAAAGATCTACCATCATGTTTTCTCATTGAACTGAAAACTACAGTTCTAGTTGGTAAATTTAATCCCATAGCAAAAGTTTCAGTTGCAAATAATACTTTAACTAATGTTTTAGCAAATAAAATTTCAATACATTCTTTAACAATTGGTAATAAACCACCATGATGAACTGCAATACCTCTACTTAACATATCTCTAATTTTTAAAATTTGTGGTAATTCACGATCTTCTTTTTTTAATCTACCAACAGCTTTATCAATAAACATATGAATTTCTGATTTTTCTCTACCATTACAAAAATCAACACCTCTTAAAGAATCAGCATATTCTTCACATTTTTTCTTTGAAAATACAAATACAACAACAGGTAATAAATTATTCAGTTTTAAATAATGAACTAAATCAATCCAAGTATTTTTACTTGGTCCATCATTATTTCTTCTTGGACCAGAAAAATTACCTCTATTATTTAATGCACCACCACCACCACCTCTACCACCCCTTGTTCCACCTGGACCACCACCTCTGCCACCACCACCTCTTCCACCTCTATTTCCACCTCTAGCACTACCACCTGGACCACCACGACTTCCTGAACCCATAGTAGTTGAAGGTAATAATTTTTTAGCAGATCCAGCTTCTAATAAATCTTTATGTTTTTTAAATTCAGAATCACTAAATTTTCTAGTTGAATCAACAACTTTAAATAAATTATTTTTTGCACCAATAAAAATTTCCAAAGGAACAGGTCTTTTTGGAGTTGAAATAACATAAATATCTTTTTGTTTTGTTCTACCAATCCAATTTGCAAATTCATAAGTATTTGGTACAGTAGCTGATAATAAAATATATTTAACATGATCAGGTAACATAATAATAACTTCTTCCCAAACAACACCACGATCAATATCATTAACATAATGAACTTCATCAAATATAACAAAT
Source organism: Insectozyma bohioensis (assembly GCA_030582535.1). Classification (NCBI taxonomy): domain Eukaryota; kingdom Fungi; phylum Ascomycota; class Pichiomycetes; order Serinales; family Debaryomycetaceae; genus Insectozyma; species Insectozyma bohioensis. Next base: position 91,648 of record JAKTXL010000038.1, on the reverse strand, counting down.
TCAACATCTCTAATTAAATCAGCACCACGATATAACATTGATCTTAAAATTTCAGTAGTCATAATTAAACAATTAGCTTCAGGATTAATTTGTACATCACCAGTTATTAAACCAACATCAACTTCTTTAAAAGTTTCTTTAAAATCACGAAATTTTTGATTTGATAATGCTTTAATAGGTGAAGTATAAATACATTTAGTCATATTTCTATTAGCCATAGCAATTGCATATTCAGCTACAACAGTTTTACCAGCTGATGTATGAGCAGCAACAAATACTGAATCACCTTGTTCTAAATGAAATACAGCTTCTTTTTGGAAAGTATCCAATTCAAATGGCCAAGTTCTAGCCATATTTGGAACCAATTCATTAAAATCTTCAATTTTATGATCTAAATCAACTACATGAGCCCAAGATCTTTTTTCAATTAATTTATTATCATCATATTTAAAATTTGAATAATCAAATGGTACTAAACCTTCAATTTCTTTAGCATCAAATGGTATATCTATTTTTTTAATTATTGGTTGTTCTTCATTATTATTTTTTATTGTAAATTGTTTCATACCACTATCTTCTTTTTCTAATTCATCATCATAATTATCAGATTCCAAATCATCAATTTTTAAACTTTCTTCATTACCAATTTGTAAACCTCTTTTAAAACCAGAAGGTATATCAAATAATCCATGTTCATTTCTATGTAAATTATTAGTTGAATCATTAGAATCTTTATCTTTTGAAGTTTGTTGAATTAATCCACCAGGTTGAAATGGTAAAAAAGTAGAATTACCTCGCAAACTATCACTTTTTGAACTATAATTTCTTTGAATACTTAAAGAATTAGAACTATTTAATTGATTTAATTCATTTAAATTAATTTCTTCTTGATAATTAGTTATATGACCATCAATCCCACTTCTTTTAAATCTAAATCTCGTTCGATTTATACGTTCTGGATTTATTATTAATTTATCTATTATTTTATCTTTATCAACATTTGGTTTATTTTGAACTAAATCTAATATTTCCCAATTTAATTCTTGTGATGGTTGTAATAAACTATCTATAATTTCATCATTTTTTTCTTTTAATGTTGGTTCTGGAAATTCATATTTTGTAGGAGTATCTGGGTGTATTGATTCCCCCAATTCTTCAATTATCATTTCAATAATGTTGTTGCAATGGGTTGGTCTATATTCTAGATTTGAGAAGAAGGATTGAATATTTTTCGATCTATAGTATAATTTGAGAGCGTGTGACGGTACCAAAAAAAAAAAAAATAGTCTCCATTTTGTTTTATCAAGGCAAAAAAAAAAAAACAAAAGTATTATACAATTAGCGTTAAGAAATTACGTGAGTTTCTTTTGTATTCACAATGTCTCTTTGCAAGATAAGATTACAAGAAGAAAGAAAACAATGGAGAAAAGATCATCCATTTGGATTTTATGCAAAACCTCAAAAAAGTGCTGATGGTTCATTAGATTTAACTGTTTGGACAGCGGGAATACCAGGAAAACAAGGAACATTATGGGATGGTGGAGTATTTCCTATAAAAGTTGAATTTCCAGAAGAATATCCTTCTAAACCACCAAAAGTGAAATTTCCTTCAGGGTTTTATCATCCAAATGTATATCCAAGTGGAACTATATGTTTAAGTATATTAAATGAAGAACAAGATTGGAGACCAGCTATAACTTTAAAACAAATTGTTTTAGGTGTACAAGAATTATTAGATAATCCAAATCCTGATTCACCAGCTCAAGAACAAGCTTGGAAAGCTTTTACTAAAGATAGATCATTATATGATAAAAAAGTTAAAGAACAAGCTAAATCATATGCAAATACATCTTAGAGAGAGAGATAAAATAGATAAGAAGACGAAGAAGCAGAAGTAGAAGAAGAAGAAGAATAGTTAATAGTTTCATCATGTAATATAATATATAAGTAATTTTTTTGTTATATTATTTTCCTATATTAAAATAATTTCTATACGCTTTCATTAATTCATAAATACCATATTTGAATAAATATTTTGAACTATTAATAAAACGATTGTTGGGGAGGGGTGTTTCTTGAACTTTTTTAAACAACATCACTACTATTAATTATATCTCTACTTTTGGAAATATTTCCACTATCTAGGGATTCACCCAATTGTGATGTACCTTTTTCTTTATAAGTACTAACGGCAGGAATATCAGCTTTAATTCTACTAACTAAAGTCAGATAAGCTCTTGGTTCTAATTTAATTAAAGTATGTAAAGGAATAGACATCCAAGGACTTTCTTCTTGAGGTACATTCATAAAATAAGCATATAAACATCTTAAAACTGCTTGATGAGTAATAATTAAAATATTTTCTTGTCTTTCTAATTCCATAATAATTGGTTCCAATCTTATAACTATATCACGATAACTTTCACCACCTCTATATCTATATTCATATTTATCATCATCTCTTGCTTTAAAATCTTCAGGATAATTTGTTTCAATTTCTTCATAAGTCATACCATCACATTCACCAGCATCTAATTCATCTAATGCTTTCCATTGTAATTTTTTTTTATAAGGTAAAAATGATGCAGTTTGTTGAGTTCTTTTTAAAGTTGAAGTCCAAACAGTTAAATTTAAATGTTTATTTTCTTCACCTAAAGATTTTAAAACTAATTCAGGTAATTTTTTTGCATATCTCCAACCTCTTTCAGATAAATTTGCATCACCACCAATTTGACCAGTTAAATTAAATTCACTTTCACCATGTCTTGATAACCATATACATCTTGGTTTAATATGTAAATTCATAACATAATAAACTATTCTACTTTCTAAATAAGTTTCAATTTTATTTAAAATAATTTGAGAATTAACATTAACTAATTTAATAAAAGTTAAATCATTATCATTTGATTGATCCATAGTTTCATAAACACTTTCATAAAATTCAATTCTTTTTAAAAAATCATTCATTGCAAATTCATTTGGTTTTTCAATATAATCAGGAGAAGTTGTTTTAACATCCATAATATTTTGTAAAATTAAATCTTTATCATCACACCAACTTTCTAAAAATATTGGTTCAATATAATTTTCTCGACATAATTTTAAAATATTCAGTCGTCTTTCTCTTGTTGAATTTGTTGCATCCAATATACCAACAACACCATTTTCTTCAGTAAACCAATTCATCATATCTTTTATAGCTAAATCAATAGCTTTTCTTCTATATTCTAAACCTTTTTCATTAGTTGGATCAAAAAAATCAGCATTTAAAATAAAATCTTTAGCAATTTCTCTTCTATAATTTCCAACATTAAAACATTTTGATTTTATTGATAACCAAGATAAATATCGAACAATTTTTTGAGATATTAAAGATTTACCTCTTGCAGGTAAACCAACCATAACAACACAAACTCTCACATTTTCAACATGAGATATAGAATAAACTGGCATGATAAAAGAACTATAAGAATAAGAATAGAAGATCAACAACAACCAAAAATAAAGAATTGAATGAAAGAAAGAAAAGAAAAAAGAAAATGGAAAAAAAAAAATCAGAACCAAAAGAAAAACTTTTTTTTTTGTTTGACAACAAACAAACAAACAAACAAACAATAAATAAACAAAAAGCAGGAGATTTGAGTTGTAGAAGATGTTATGTATAAAACTATGTTGATTTGTTGTAGTATTGATAGATAGTTATGATCTTCCTAATAAAATGACTATTATTTATGGTTGTATTTTTTGGCAGGAAAATAATTTAGTTGTAGATATTATTATAATTCGGGAATCTCTGGGTAAACAAATAATAAATAATAAACCAATTTTGTGGGGGAAAGAATAATAAAAATATCGAAGAAAAATATAAATCACTTTCTTTTCTTCTTGTTATTCTTCTATTTAATAAGAGAATTATAAGATATCGATAATAGAAAAATATCAAAATTTCTTTATTTCAGTTTCTATAAATGTATAAACAAAATCACAACTGAAATCTGGAATGGCATATGTATCATCATATATTGATAATCATTTACTATTATGAAATATTGGATGATTTTCTCGTTCTATACAAAACTGATTTTATCTTTTTATTGCGCACTGGTGATTAATATCCGACGCACGTGACTACATTCTAGTTTTTTTTTTTTTCAATTCCTTATATATTAAAACTATTTACAAAGGTTAACTACTTAACTAATCATAAAACTTACATTTTTATAAAAATCCAACATTGGATTTTCTCCATCTTTTGTAGTAGTTATATCAACATCTGCCCATTGTTGTAAAAATTCTTTATGTGATTCAACTCTTGGTACTTTATTTGTTATCTTTTTATATAATTCAGACATTAATTCAAAATTAGTTGCAAACATTATATCAAAATATCCTTGATGAACCATATATGTTGATACATCAACCATTTTGTTTTGTAAAACAGTTTGAACTAATGGTCCATTATATGAATTGTTTAAAGTTTTTGGTAAATAATTAAAATCTGATGAAATTAATGAATGATTTGGAAATTTATGTTTTAAAATTTGAAAAAATTTTAATAATCTTGTTGGTATAAATTCACCTTTTGATAATTCATTATATGGTAAAAATGTATTTATAAATCTTCTTTTAATTTGATTTTCTTTTAATGGATGATTTAAATTTTTATAAATTGAAGAATTTAATATTGAATATTTACTATTTTCTCTTAAATTTAAATATGCATTTGAATAATAACTTAATTCTGATGAAAAAAATTCATAAAAATCACCATGTTCATTAATTAATACTTTACCTTCATAAGGTTGACCATATTCATCATATTTAATTAAATCATGAGAAAAATTATCAAAAACTTCTAATGCTATAAAAAAACATGGTTCAACAACTATTTTATCCCAATCAAATATTGATTTATTTATAATTTCCAATTTTTTTGAATCTAATCCTTCAATATTTAATTTTGATTCATATTGTTTTGAAACTAATTGATTACTAATTTCAATAATTTTATATTTAGTATTTTTATAAATTTCTGGTTCATGTTCTTTAATAAAATTTAATATATTTGTCATTAATGTACCATTTCCTCCACCCATTTCATATATAATTAAATCTTCATAAGGATAATGATTTAATTTATAATTTATTAAAATATATCTTGCTAATGCTTCTCCATAATAAGGATTAAATAATTCTGTTGGTGTATGCCATAATTGTAAATGACGTTTTGTTGGTTCTAAAGCTGCTTCTTGTTTATAAATTTCAATAGCTCTATTAGCAAATTTTGATGGTTGAACAGGTATTGGAACATTTGATTTATTTTCTTTTGATTTTGGTTTTTCTTCTTCATCATATTTTGAATAAGATTTTTGCCATTCATTTAAAAATTCATCTATACTACTTAATTTATTATAATTAAAAGGTTTATCAGGATGATAAATTTCAACTTCTTTTGAAAAATAACCATATTTTGGATGATATAAAGAATCTTCTATAAAATCACATGTAGACATTTTAACTCTTTTAGGTCGATGATTAAATCTTGATAATTTTGTTGATGTAGTCATTGGAAATGAATTATAAATTTCATCTGGAGTTTTATCACCAAATGGAAAATTTATAGCTTTATGATAAATTGATTGAATATTAGTTGGTTTTGTTGATGGTATTTTAAATGAATAAGTATCTGGACGAATTGAATATTCATGATTAAAATCATTAGTTATTTCAGGTTTGAATTTAAATTTATTTAAATTTTTTTTAAACATCTTTTATTTATTTTTTTTTTTTAAAATTCTTCTAAACATTCAATTATTGTTTTTAAATTATCAATAACGTTACTTATAGCAACTCTTATAACTCTATCACTTATACCTTGAAAATTTATTATTAAATTATTTGATTCAGTTGAATAATCAACTTTTATTTCATTAACTTTTAAGATTGGGTCTGGTATTAAACTATTTTTGGCGATATTTGCTTGATTATTTGATTCAAATGGAATATTTAATGTTAATTGATACGGAAGGGACATGGAAAAAAAAATATTTTTAGCTGGATATACTTTTTCTGTCCAAATAAATAATAAACAACAATAACAATATCTTTTATAACCAATTGTTGTTGTTCGTTAAAGTATATTATTCGTTAAAGAATGATATGGTTTGGCTAATGGATTGGATTGAAATTTGATAATTGACACCAAAAAATTTTTTTTCTCTGTCTTTTTTTCTTTTTCCTTTTTTTTTCTTGTCTATTTTAAAATATTAACCAAAGGGTAACAAAAACAACGGACCCCCCCCCCAGTTAACCCAACTAATAAATAACCAAAGTGAAGTTACTTAATTAATATGTCGTCGATGAAAAGATTTTTATCAAGAAATAAGAAGTCTGATAATTCTATAGATACAACTTCAAGTATAGATAATACTCGAGAATCAAAAGAAATTATTGATGACGATCATCATTCAGATATCTTACCAACTAGATCAAATATTTCAAATGAATCTCATGATTCAATAAGAGACTTAAGACCTATATTTAATAAACATGATGGTAAAAAAGATCAATATATGGATATTAATTTAAATCCAACAATACTGATACCAAGTAAAAAAGCTCCAACACTTTCATCATCAATAAATGATGGTAATACTTTTCATAGTTCATCATTATTTTCAAGTAGACAATCTTATTCAACTAATCAATCATCTTTTGGTAGTAGTAGTAACAGTAGAAAACAATCATCTGGTGGAACATTTGATTATAGTCAACCATTACAAATTTTAAATATTTTAGAAGAATCTATTGATGAAAATAAATCAGATAAAACAAATCAAGATTTAATTTCTGATAAATTAAAACAATTATATCAAGATTTAAGTTATATTATACTGCAATATAATAATTCTTTAATAAATTTATCAACAGTTGTAATAAATTCTATAGATTGTTTTAAAAATTTTATTAATTATGTTCAAAGAATTGAAGTTACAATTAAAGATTGGAATTTTACAAGTTTTAATAATTCAAGTATAAGAAAAATTTTAAAATTTTATTTAAATTTATATGATAATTTATTAAAAAATGAAGTTTATATAAAATTAAAATTATTATTGATTAAAAATTTTAATGAATTTATATTAACATTAAATTCAGGTGATGAATTAGAAGAAAATATGGAAAATATAATATTAAAACCTAAAAATTTTGCTATTGGATCAAATAAAGGTAAACATTTACCACATGAAGATCGTTTAATTAATATAATTGATAAAATATCAAATACTTCAAATATTTCAATTAAAGAACAATCAGGTTCTTTTATTGCACCAATTACTAGAGGTTTATCTAAAAATTTAAATATATTATGTTTATATTTTGGTTATCCAGATCCTAATGAATATCATTATAAATTAACAAGAAATTTACATGATTTATATGATGATGTTCATATTATAATAATGAAAAACAAAATTGAATTAGCTGGTAGTGAACAACCAGTACAACAAAAGTTTAAATTACCATTTAGAATTCCATCAGATATTGAACAACCACCAATGTCATTATCATTATCTATAGAAAATTCAACAAGAAATTCAGGTACAATGGGAGGTTATATATATCCTAAAATTAATTTAAAAAAACAACCAAATTTAAAAAGTTATGCAAATTCAAAATTTGCAATTTCATGTGGTCATGTATGTTTAGATTCAAATAATCCAACAAATTATCCTCATGTATCAGCACCTTCATCAGCATTAATTTCATTATATAAACAAGCATTAATTCAACAATATCAAAAAGAAGATCAAGATATTGAATCAAAATCAGCATATGGATCAATAATAAATGAAATTGAAAATATGTTCCCATTAAAAAAAGTTAAAATAATTGATTCTAAAAAAAAAATTGAAACTTTTGAAGTTAGAAATTTACCAAAAATTAGATTTGGACAAATTATATGGGGTGAACGTACATTAATTAATTTAAATCAAGGTAAAAATGAAATTAGTGGATTAATTGAAAAAAAATTATCAGATTTAGCTATTATAAAAGTTAATAAACAATTAAAATGTAATGATAATTATTTAGGTGATGATATTCAATTTAATGAATTTGATCCAAGTTTAATGTTTGAAAATTTATATGTACGAAAAGTATTAAATTTAAAACGTTATACACCTAAAATTATTGATGAAAATATTAATGATATTGATTCAGAAATTTCTATACAAGAACAACAATCAGAATTAGAATCAGAAGATTCATATCATGGAATATCAGTATTTAAATATGGTTCAACAACAAAATATACAAAAGGATATTTAAATGGGATTAAATTAGTTTATTGGTTAGATGGTGCAATTCATTCATCAGAATTTATAGTTAATTCAATTGATAACAATTCATGTTTTGCATCTGGAGGAGATAGTGGATCATGGATTTTAACAAAATTAGAAGATTTAAATCAAGGTAAAGGTTTAGGAGTAATTGGTATGTTACATTCATATGATGGAGAATTTAAACAATTTGGTTTATTTACACCAATGAGTGAAATTTTAAATCGTTTAGAAGAAGTTACAAATATTAAATGGGGTGTTGTTGGTTGTAAATCTTCTCAAAAAGAAGGTGGTGAAGAATTTGATGATTTTGATTATGACGAAGATATGGATATACCTACAAGTGAAGAAGATGATATAGATTAAAAACAGAAAGATTATATAGATTAAACAATAGACGTTTCTTTTATTTTTTTGAATATAATTTGTAAGATTATGATAAAAAAAGAACTTCAAAATTTTCTCTGAATATTATATTAGGTGGATTTTTCTATCTTTATATGTGATATTTTTTTTTTTGCTGCAAAAAAAAAAAAAAAATAGGAAAATGGTAGAAAATTAAAAGAATTTCTAAAATTAATATTTAGAAAATGAATTATATAAAGAATATTGTTTCCTTTTTATTAGTAAGTTACATTTTTTGTGATATTATTTAAAGTTAAATATTTAGCCTATTATCATTATTTATAAAATTTTCAGAAATACGACAAAAACAAACAATTCAAACATCGAAAAGTAAACCAATATAAATTATATATAATCTATATAAATGATTTCCCTCCTATATATTCGACTCACTTCAGATTATACTATAGTTGATATATAATTCGATTAATAATATATATTATGTTATGTTACTATATAGTTGTTGTCATAACAAAAATTTCTGACATTTTTCTCTTTTTGTCTTTCTTGCTCTCATACCAAAAATTATGCTTTTCTATAAATATCATTTAAATCCATAAAATTTATTTTTTTAAACATATTACTTATTTATTTATTATAAAAAATCTATAATAATTTCTAAAGAATAAGACAAAAGTCAATATTTTTAGAAAATTAATTATAATGAATGAAATTCAGGTTCCAAAAATTAGTGATATAAGAACACCCATTGAAAGGTGGCTAGTAAAAGAACACTGATTTTCGTTTCATTCTATTCCCATCATGTGATTGCTTCTTCCTTATGTTTTATAAAATACTTATAAATAACTATTATAAATAATATGAATAATCAACCAAATAAATTAAATTCAATATATCTAAACTTGAATAATTCTATAGCTAAAAAATCATAAACGTTAGTAATTATGAATTATCAAACATATTGGAAATAAGCCTAATGGGAAATTAAAATTAACATGAATATATATCTGTTTAGTTACAGAATATATATTTGGTGAATATAAATAAATTTTCTCTTTTTCTTCTTGAGGGATTCTTCATCTATTTATATAAAATTGCAAAATTTGAAACAATCCAATAGTTTAAGACTATATAAATAATTAAAACTAGGTCATAATAAAGAATGTGTTAAACTTATATATTTGGCTTTGGAATACATTCTAGAACAAATGTAAAATTGAATAACTTTTTCTACTATAAACAACTTATAAATTAGGATATATTGTTATAATAAGATTTATTTTAATCTCATTGATTAATATATCGTTGTTTGTCTAGATGTTTGAGGAAAAGTTTGACTATGTCAAAGATCTGGATCAATGGTTGATTTTATTTATATTATGTATAGTACTAAATTATGTACTGTCTGTAGTACCAAAAAAAAAACAGAACGAAAAAAAAAAAGAATCAAAAACTATTTCCGATATTGAATCAACAATTACAATGTCAGAAAAAGCAGGAAAGATAATAATAGGAGGTGTAGCAGTAGTAGCATCATGGTGGTTTGGAGTTAATTTTTGGAAACCAATGATTATGTAAGTTATAATCCATTACATTTTTAAATTCAATAAATATTTGTACTAACTTTTAACTTAGTGAACAATTAAATAAAGATGGAAATTTAAGAAAAGATATTAATCCAGGTGAATATATACTTGATCAACCACAATCATTACAAGATTTAAAACAAAAATTAGATAGTATAATTGATCCAAAAAATTTAACAGATGAAGATAAGAAAAGTTTAGCAGAATTAAAATCAAATTTAGAAAGAAATAATCCAAATAAATAAATAAATAAATAATGATTAGAAGAAGTTGTTATCTTGTAAATAGAATTTCAAAATAATTAATTAATAAATATATTTTCAGTACATTATTATAATAATAAACCTATTTACCTATATACTTGTTTTGTTATTATTCTTGTTTAATTTTCCCAAGATTTAAAATTTTAATAGCAAAATCACCCCAATTAACAATCATAGTTAAATGAATAAAAGTAATAAATAATTTACTCCAACCAGTAGTACCAATAATTAATTTTTTAAAAAAATCAATATAAAAAACACCAATAGCAATAATCATTATAATATAAAATAATGAAGATTTAATTTGTTTTTGATTTATAGCAGAATTTAAATTTAATCCAAATAAATTACTAATTAAAAAACACATAATTAAATTCTTATAAAATTCATTTGATTTTGGTGATAATTGATTAAAATAATTTAATATAAAATATAATATGAAATTATTTATTATATTATGAATTACTGCTTTTATTACATAACCTCTTCTTATTGAACCTATTTTATATTGAACTTGTTCTGGTGTTGCTTGATTATTGTCACTCATTGTAAATGATTTAGATTAGAAAGAAAGAAAGAAAAAGAAAGAAGGTATAAAAAATAAATTCATGGTGGTGGTTTGAAAATAAAATATATAACCCACCGAAAAAAAAAAGAAATTGATGCCGTTCGTTTATCTACACTATTTTTTAATAATATCTTACTACTATTTATTATTCAAGTGACATTACTTATTATATCATATTAGATGTATGGAATAAAAGATGTCAAAATATTCTCAAAAAAAAGCATTCATTAATTAAGATCCATTAATATTTATTATAATAATCTAATCTATTTATCGTTGTCTATTTTTTTTGTTCTTATCAGCATCGCTCAAAATTAAATTGATTTGGTAGTACTTTTCGTTTGAGAGGGCTTGAGTTTAAAGTTGTGTGGCCAGTGGCCCCAGTAGCCCCAGGTCTTAAAGCGACACGTATCAAGGGAGTCGGAGTAAGTAGATACTTTGGTTGTGTCGTATCGCGTCGTATAAAAATATAAAAAATTGGACTTAACTAAAAAAAAAAAGAAAACACCAAAATAAAAATTTATTCGAAAGTGAAAAAAATGTAGAAAAAAAAAATAGTAGAAATCAACAACAAAGAAAAAGAAAAAGAACAAAGAACAATCAGATACTTTTTGTCTAAAACTCTTAACTTTCTAATTTAATTCTTTTTCCTTCTACTTCTACCACTTCACAATTCAATTCAATTCATAATGGGAAAACTATTGCAATTATTAACTCATCCTACAGAATTAAAAGCTGTAATTCAATTAATGGGATTTAGACAACCATTACATCCAAAAGATTTAACAAATTCAAAACATCCAGAAATTTTAAAAAGATGTTATGAATTATTAAATAAAACTTCAAGATCATTTGCTGCTGTTATAGAAGAATTACATCCAGAATTAAGAGATGCAATTATGATTTTTTATTTAGTTTTAAGAGCTTTAGATACTATAGAAGATGATATGACAATTAAACCAGAAATTAAAATTCCTTTATTAAGAAAATTTGATGAAAAATTAGATTTAAAAGATTGGACATTTAATGGTAATGGACCAAATGAAAAAGATCGTATTGTATTGGTTGAATTTGATAAAATTTTAATTATATATCATGATTTAAAACCTGAATATCAAGAAATTGTAAAAGATATAACAATTAGAATGGGTAATGGTATGGCAGATTATATTTTAGATGAAAATTTTAATGTTAATGGAGTTGAAACTATTAAAGATTATGATTTATATTGTCATTATGTTGCAGGATTAGTTGGTGAAGGTTTAACAAAATTAATGGTTTTTGCAAAATTTTCTGATGATTCATTAATAAAAGATAATTTTGAAAAATCAAATTCAATGGGATTATTTTTACAAAAAACTAATATTATTAGAGATTATCATGAAGATTTAGAAGATGGTAGATCATTTTGGCCAAAAGAAATTTGGTCAAAATATACTGATAAATTACCAAATTTTCATGAAGATTCAACAAAAGAATTTGAAGGTTTAAGTTGTATTAATGATTTAGTTTTAAATGCTTTAGGTCATGTTAAACATGTATTGGAATTTTTATCATTAGTTAAAGATCCTTCAACATTTTCATTTTGTGCAATTCCTCAAGTTATGGCTATAGCAACATTGGCAGAAATTTATAATAATCCAAAAGTTTTACATCAAGTTGTTAAAATTAGAAAAGGTACAACATGTAAATTAATTTTAAATAGTAGAACATTTCCAGGTGTTGTTGAAATATTTAGATATTATATTCAAATTATAAATCATAAATCATCAGTTAGAGATCCAAATTATTTAAAAATTGGTATTAAATGTGGTGAAATTGAACAATTTTGTGAAGTTATGTATCCAACAGAAAATGCTATACCTAAAGGAGCAAATATAGTTGAACAACCAATTCATAAAAATTTAAAAGTTAGAAAATTAATTGATGAAAGTATGCAAAGAAGAATAGATCAAGAAGAATTTAATACAAATGTTGTATTAATTTCATTGAGTGTATTTTTTATTGGTATACTTTATTATTATTATATTTTTTAAATTAATATGAGATTTATAAATATTCAATCAATCAATCAAAATCAATATGTAATTAAAACAAAAAAACTACCATATATATAAAAAAAAATGTGAATTTTAATATATACTTTTATCAGAGTTAAGTTAAGTTAACTTGATTATAATTTCCTTTTATTACTTTTACTTTACTACTTTGTTTAATTAAAGTTTGTTCAATTAAACTTAAATTAAATAAATTCGTTTTCATCGTGTAGATATTTGAAAATTTATTGTTGAAAAATTGATGTTATTTTTTTTTCATTATATTTAGACGAGAGACAGAAAAGAAAGACAAAAAGACAGTAAGGATGATTTTGATATAATTTAATTATAAAAAAAGATAAAACAAAAATTGTATTAAATTGTTACCATTTACTTTTAGATTAGTTTATATATATTCTTAACTTCATTATCAAATCTTTTTATAACTTACTTTACTTTTGGTTATTGGTTCTAACAAATTAATAAACTTTTAGTAAAATTCTTGATTTCAAATCAGTGGGTTTTTTTCTGTTTTGATTTTTTTTGTTTTGTTTGTTTGGTTTGAATATTTTAACAAATTGTGTTGTCAAATATATTTATAAATTACAAGTCATTTTCATTTTCACACCAATCCCGAAAGAAAAGAGTTTGTTTGTTCATTAGACTATCAATTAACATACTAGCTATATATTATCTATTCCTATTCCCAATCTTAAGGATTAATCAATTATCATCAAATTACTACTAAAACACTTATCTTATCAATCAATATTATTATTTTTATTTTTTTCTTTTTATACCCCCTTAATTAAGACAACCACCACATTTTGATGACTGATTCAAATCCTCCAGAAATTGTTAAATTTCCAATTAAATTAGTTGATTGGTCATTAGATTATTTAACTCAACATGAAGAAGATTCAAGAATTCAATCACCTGTATTATTACAAGAAAAAAATGGTCCATGTCCATTAATTGCATTAATTAATACATTAATATTTCAAACAGAATCAATAAAACGTCAAAATTCAATTAATGAAATTTATAAATTAGATGATATAACTGATAAAAAAATTAAATCAATTATTAATTTAAAAGAATTATTAATTAAAAAATATTTTAATAATAATAAAGAAATTGAATTAACTGAAATTCTAAGTAATTTAGGTAATTTATTATTAATTTTTACAGAAAATACAAATTATCAATTTGAAATTGATCAATTATTAGAACAATTACCAAAATTACATACTGGATTATCTGTTAATCCAAATTTAATTAATGGGAATTTTCCTCAAGATGATTTAGCAACAACATTATTTACAATATTTGAATTAAAATTTAAACATGGTTGGGTTATAAATCAAATTGATGATGGTGGGAAATTAGATTGGAATAATTCTTCAAATTTAAGTAGTCAAACTTTAGAAAGTGTTGATAATTATGCTACATTAGTTGAAATTTTTAATGATTTACAAACTTTTGATAAAATTCAAGATTATTTATTAATTCAAGATGATTATGTTGTTGATGATGAAGATATTACAAATAATACAAATTCAACAACTTATTCAAATATTTCTCAAAATAAAATATTAATTAAAAAATGGTTTGAACTAAATAAAACTCAATTAACTTTAAATGGTTTAAATAAATTAAATTATGATTTAAATGATTCACAATTTATTATATTTTTTAGAAATAATCATTTTAATACATTATTAAAAAAATCAAATCAAGAATTATATTTATTAATAACTGATTCTTCATTTATTAATAATAAATCTTCAAAAATTATATGGCAATCATTAAATAGTGTAAATGGTAATGATGATTTATTTTTTACAGGAGAATTTTTACCAGTTTTAGATATTGATCAAGATTTATCAAATGAAATTGAAAATTCAGATTATTTATTATCAAAACAATTACAAGAAGAAGAAGATCAAGCTTTAGCTAAAAAAATGCAAGATAATTTTAATTTAAAAGATAATAAAAATAATGGTAAAAATAAATCAAAAAGACTGAAATCTTTAAAAAAATTTACATCTTCTTCAAGACTTTCAAAAGCTCAAAGTAAAGAAAAACTAAATGGTAAAATTGATGATGATAATACAAAAAAGAAAAAGAAAACTGATTGCATTATAGTATAAATACATTATTATTATATATACATTTAGAAACTATACGTTTTTTTTTTTTTTTTTTTTTATTTTAAACAAATACAATACAATTTTTATTTTTTATTTTATTCACCTTCTTGAATATCTCTTTCTTCATCATGTTCATTAATTGCTTCTTCTTCAGCTACATCACCATCACCTAATCCATCATCATCTTTAGCAGAATAATCAAATTCTGCTTTTTCTTCTTCATCTTCTAAATCTTCTAAATCATTTTGTTCAGATTGAACTTTCTTTTCAGCACGTTTTTCTTGTTCATCATCTTCTTCACTTCCTTCTTCTTCTTCTTCTTCTTCATCACCTTCATATTCCATAGGATCATATTCAGATCTAATTAAATCCATTTGTTTTAATTCATTAGTAGTTGGTTCTCTTAATTTAAAATTAATTCCATCAAAAGTTCTTTCTTTAATAAATTTATTAATTTCAACATTAGTTGAAGCTCTATGTTTTTTTAATTCAATTTTACCTGTAACAGGATAATAATAAGCAACTTTTCTCTTTTTATTTGATTCATCATCAGGTATAAATTTAATTGCTAATTCTTCATAAATATTATTATTTTCTTGATATGTCATATCATAATTTTTTTGAAATTTAAATTGATAATTATTTAAATCTTCTTCTTCTTCATCTAATAAATTAATTGGTCTTTCTCTTTCAATTGAATGTAATTTTTTATATAATTCATTTGATTGAGAAGAATTTTCAATTTGAAACATTGATATCCATTCACCATCTTCCAGTTTTATAGGTTTATAAATTGAACTTTCTAAAGATTCTTTACTTAATTTAGAATTAAATTTTGAACCTTGTTGTTGTTTTAATTGATTTATTTCACGTTGAACAGATGCTGAACCAATAAATTTTAAATTCATAAATGTATTATCCATCATTGATGTATCAGGTAATAATGGCCATGCATTTATAGCTTTTAAATGTTTTTTTCTTGGATGTTTAAAAGATGATAAATTTTTAATTAAATTATTTGCTATATTAAATGTATTTTCAACAGCTTCTAATTGTGAATTACCATCAAATTTATTATCTTCTTCTTTTTGTAATTTTGCATTAACTTTAATTTCTTCTTCATGTGTAATAACATTTTTTGTTGATGGACGTTCTGATATATATTCTGTTCTTCTAAGAAATGCAACTCCTGGTTCTGCTTTATTAATTTTTCCAATACCTGCATCTCGAAGTAATGCTTTATCTTTTTCATGTAATTCAATTGGTTCTTTATTATTATCATTAGTACTACTATCTTCTTCATCATTATTATTATTATTTTGTTCATCTGATGATCTTTTATATAATTGTCCAATTGCTTGTGATGCTTGAGATTTCAGTTTATAAAAATATTCTTTACTATTAATTAAATTTAAATCTAATCCAAATTGATCATCTATTCTTTCTATCAAACTATTAAAATGTTCTTTACGATATAACGAACTCATTAAATGTTCACCTTCTTGTTTTGATGATAATGGATTTGTTGTATTATATTCTATAAATTTTGGATTTAATGGTGGTGGTGGTAAATTATTTGTATAACGAATTTTCGCTATATAATCTTGTTTAGATGGTTTCAGTGATTTATTTGACATGATTAATTATTTTAAATGAACTTTGTCAAAGATAATATAAGTTTTGATTATTTGAATGTTCTATCTGTCTGTCTTTTTTTTTTTTTTCCAATTGTTAATGTTGATAATTTTTTTTCTTCTACGATTTCTCATTACACAATTTTATATACAGGCACAGTATCACTTTGCTTTCAAGATTGTTATAGAATCTACAGATTTGAATTAATTATTAAAACAAAGCTTAATTGTAATAGGATTCAATCTTATAAGAAATAGAAGTTTTATAGAACCATTTCGTTTTGGATTTTTTTTTTTTTTTGGCAACTTCGATCAGATATATGTGAAAGAATATAAATTATAAGACGTGTAGTAATATTACTGCGTAGATTTTTGCAATTATACCGAATAAAAAATAAAAACAAAACATAGACATCAACTTTTTTTCATTCCCAACTATAATTATTCTAATACCAACCATATGTACCAAAGAATACGAACTAGATCATTAGCATTATTAACATCATCATCACAAGAATATGAATCAACAAATAAACTTATAAGTCTTGATTCAGAATTTAAATATAGATCATCAAATAAAATTCTTGTCCTTAAATCCAATGATTTGGCAACATTATATAATAATTCCTTATTAAATTATAAAATAATTGAATTTTTTATTAGTTATTATATTGATGAAGCAATTCATTCAAATAAAATATTAAATGAAGATATTTATTTATATAATGCATTTTTATTAGAAAGTTCAAATAAAAGTTGGTATGAAGATTTATTAATTAGATACAAGTATAATATTTTAATTATTAATTATGTACAAACTCATTGGTTTTTTTGTATAATAAAAGATTTACCAGAATATATAGAAAGAAGACAATCAAATAATGTTGATGATATTTTAGAAATATTAATATTTGATTCTGCAAAATCAGAATTACATGAAATTAAAAATCAAATAAAAGATCTTATAAAACAAACATTAATAAACCAAGGTATAGCAATTAAAGATCAACAAATTTTATTTAAAACACTTCCAGTATGTCAACAAAAAAATTTATCAGATTCAGGTATATATTTAATTTATAATTTCAAAATTTGGTTACAAAATAGACATGAGATTGAATATTTATATGAAAATATTCTGGAATTTAATCCTTTTGAAGATGTTGATTATAAAAATGGTCGTGAAATACTAATAAATCAATTAATGAAATTATATAAAGAACAACCAAGACCAGTAGCAAGAAATGTAAAAAAGAAATTAGAACAAGGAATTCAAGAACAAATAAGGAAAAGAAGAAAAAGAAATAGAACCCTAGTTGATATAGATGAAATTGAACCAATAGAAAATATTCAAGTGAAGGTAGAGATTGAACAACAAGAACAAATTAAACAAATAGAAGATATTCAAGAAGAAGAACATATTCAAGAAGAAGAAGATTTTCAACTACCGGATATTCAACAAGAAGAAAGTTTTCAACTAGAGGATATTCAACTAGAAGACAATCAACTAGTTATGCTACAAGAAAATAATCAACTAGAGAATATTCAAGTAGAAGATAATCAACTACAACTTGTGCTACAAGAAAATAATGAACTAGAGGAAGAAGATTATCAACTACATGTTTTGTTACAAGAACATAATCAACTAGAGGATATTCAACTAGAAAATAATCAACTACAACTTATGCTACAACCGAATAATCAACTAGAGGAAGATATTCAACATCATGAAGATAATCAACATTATGAAGATATTGACCAAAATATTCAAGATGATATTCACGACAAAACTGAGGAAGATCTTCAGAAACAACAATACGAGACTCAACTAGTTCTTCATGATAAAGTTCAAGTAAGGAAAGATTATAAGAAAAAGTATAACGCTAATTTAAAAAATTTAACTGATGAATTGTATGAAGTATTAACGAAAGTACCTCCATTTTCATATCCACCAATAAAATCTAATACTGTTGCAAGATATCATATAGTAAATTCAGCAACTAAAAAAATAACTGAAATTTTTGAAAAAATTGATGGAAGTTCTTCTTTAGATATGGATACATTAATTGAAGAAGATATAAAAAAACATAACCAACTTGAAAAAGAAAGAAAAGATCTTTTATATAAAATCACTGAATTTAAGAAAAAAATGGCAATCATGAAATATCATAAATTAAAAGAATATTCAGAAAAACATAATAATCCTTCTAATGAAAATTAAGATATTTTTGAATCATAGAATATAAAATCCAATTATTTTTTTTCAAATTAACTTTCAATATTGTATATTTAATTATATTATATATTTAGATATTAATATCAACACCGCGTTTCTTTCGTAGAATCTTTAATCAAACTTTCTAATTCATCATTAAGCATATTATAATATTCTAATTCCACTTGATTAAGTTCATTTTTAAGATCTAAATTATTTGATTCTAAATCTTTATTCCTTTCTTCATATTCTAAATGTTCTAACCATTTTTTCAATATATATACTGATTCTTCTAATGCTTTTATTCTTGAATTTTCATCTAGAAGTGAATATAATTTCTTATAGGATTCACGTTCAAGTGCTTTATAATCTTTTTTTTCACTCTTTATAAGACTATTATCATTTTTATTTTCCATTATTGATTATTAGATATGAAATAAAAAAAATTATTATTTTTGTTTTTAATTTGATAATTATAATCTCTGGTACTGCATATAATTAAACACGGTATATAACAATTACGATACAAAGCGATATATAATTAGTGATTTCTTAAGAATAAATAACTAACCTAATAGAATATGATTCGATCAATAGTATCAATTATGTCGATTAAACTAGGAATTTTTTAAGTTAATTTGAAATATTGTAAAAAATATACGTTTTGCATTAATTTTGGTCGTTTTAGAATTTATGGTAGTAGATAATACACCACCAAAAAAATCCTGAAAGTTTACTGTATTTTTCAAAATGACAATATGGCTACACTCAACGAATCCATATTGATATCATCTTCATCAGATGAAGAAGAATATGAAGAATATCAATATGAAGCAATTGCTAACAATATACCAGATCAACCAATTACTCTTGATCCAGAATTTAAATATAAATCATCAAATAGATTAATTATAATACGTTCAAAAGATTTAGCAACATTATATAATAATTCCTTATTAAATGATAAAATAATTGAATATTTTATTAGTTATTACATTGATGAAGCAATTAAATCTAATACCTTATTAAAAGAAGATATTTATTTATATAATTCGTTTTTATTAGAAAGTTTAGATACAAAATGGTGTGAAAAATTATTAATCAAATATAAATATAACATATTAATAATTAATTTGATTCAAAGACATTGGTTTTTTTGCATAATTAAAGATTTACCAGAATATATAAAGAATAGACAAACAAATAATCATGAAGATGTTTTGGAAATTTTTTTATATGACTCTGTGGAAACCGAGTTAAATGAAATTAAATTACAAATAAAAGATCTTATAAGACAAACATTATTAAACCAAGGTATACAAATTAAAGATCAAGATATAATTTTTAAGAGAATTAGGGTTCCTCAACAAAGGAATCTCACAGATTCGGGAATTCATTTAATTTATAATTTTAAAACATGGTTAGAGAATAGAGATAAAATTAATTATTCAGATATAGAGGATTTTAGTCCTTTTGATCAAATTGATTATGGAAAAGGTCGTAAATTACTAATAAATCAATTCATTAATTTATATAATGAACAACCACGACCAATTGAACGAGTAGTAAAAATAAAACTAGAAGAAGGAATTCAAGAAGAAATAAGAAAAAGAAGAAAACGAAATAGACCTCATCTTGATACAGATGAAATGGAAGAGATTCAACAAGAAGAATATATTCAAGATAGTGATGATGTTCAAGAGGAATTTATTGAAGAAGAAGATGATGAAGAAGAAAATGTTGAACAAGAAGAAGATATTGAACAAGAGACAGATAATGAACAAGAGCAAGATAGTGAACAAGAGGAGCATGATAAACCAGAAGATGATAGTAATGAAGAAGTAGAAAACAAACTGGAGGATGATAGTGAAGAAGAAGAAGAAGAAGATAGTGAACAAGAAGAAGATGTTCCACATACAATCATTACACGTCAAAAAAATTCTGATCTTGCTGCAAAATTATTAAAACAAAAAGAAAAAGTAGCTGAAACACTGAGAAAGCATAGGGAAGAAAACACCAATTTAATGAATGAATTGAAAGATGTATTAAATAAGTTGTCTCTGTCAGAAATTAAAGTTAAACTAACCAAATTGAAAACTTTGGAACTAACACTAACAAAATTAACTGAAATTTTTAAAGAAATTGATGGAACTGCTTTAGATGTATATAAAATAGGTAGATATGATGAAGAGAAACTAAAAGAACTTAAAAAAGAGACACGATTACTAATGAATAAACTTGGAGAAATTAAAAAAAGAAAAAGAAAAAGAAAAAGAAAAATAAATAAAAAATAATTGTAATTATATAAAATTGTATATTATATAAAATTGTATTATATTGAATAAATAAAAAACGTTTATACAAAGTTTCTGTTTATTAATATTGTAGACTTTTATAATTATCATAACATCATATCTATAATTTAATCATTAATTAAACTAATATCAAGAATTGTTTAATTCATCTATTTCTTCTTTAAGATATCTATTTTGTATTTCTATTTTTTGAATATCCTCTTGAAGTTTTAAATGGTTTAACCATGTTTTTAATATATGTAATGATTCTTGTAATCCTTTCCTTGGTGAATTTTCACCGACTAATGAAAATATCTTTTCAAAAATTTCACGTTCATGGTCTCTCGCCTTCTTAATATTAACAGCATATTTCCCATTCCTTTTCTTCCTCGTAACGTTTTCCTTCTTCTTTCTTGGAGCCATGATTTTGATTGATTATATGAATAATAAATTCAATTCTATAAAGAATTAAAATTGATCTATTTTTTTTTTTTTTTATCAGATAATCTTAATATGTGGTATTGCATATAGCGACCACCGTAGAAATAAATACGATACGAAACATGATATAGTATTATTCGTATTATGCTGTTTGATCTAAATTATATCATGAATTGAAATGGTAGAAAATTACTATTTGGATTCTAAAATTTCCAAATTATTAAGAATTTACTATTTTTATTTTCTCGTTGCTAATTTTTGATCCTCAATCAAGAGACCAAGAAACAGGATCTATAAATATTTTCGAGACAGTTAAGGAGAGGAAATCAAAGCTAAGTCATTTTGGAAGACATTCAATAGCACTTTACTTTTAAGCAACTAAGTTTATACAGTGAAGAGTTATTTTCAACTGAATGAATTAATCGTTGGTTATTTTTTATAATTGTAAGTTCTCATATAATGAAAGACAAAACACAACATTTTCAGTAAATTTAAATCCAATTGTTATGAATAAATAAGTGAGATAACTTATACCTAATTACAATATGATAATAATAATATAATATAAAATATATTTTTGCAGTATTCTCCCGTCTATTTTGCAATTATAAAATTATAGAACAGAAAATAGAACAGAAAAAAAAATACACCCACTTTTCTTCTACCGCTTTTTTTTTCAAATATCAATATGAACAGATCAAATCCATCCTCAGAATCGGAATCAGAATCAGAATCAGAATCTTCCTTTGATTCTTCCTCGGAATCATTATCATCATCATCAGAAGAAGAAGAGTCAATAACTAATAATATACCAAATAAGCCAATAATTCTTAATCCAGAATTTAAATATAAATCAACAAATAGATTACTTATAATTACATCAAAAGATTTGGCAACTTTATACAATAGTTCATTATTGAATGATAAAATAATTGAATTTTTTATTTGTTATTATATTGATCAAGCAATTGATTCAAATAAAATCTTAAAAAATGAAATTTATTTATTTAATTCATTTTTATTAGACAGTTTTAATAAAAGTTGGTCTGAAAAATTATTAATAATATATAAATATAATATTTTAATTATCAATTATCGTCAAAGACATTGGTTGTTTTGTATAATTAAAGATTTACCAGAATATATACAGAGAACACAAACAAATACTGTTGATGAAATTTTAGAAATCTTACTATTTGATTCTGCTACATCAGAATTACAAGAAATTAAATTACAAATAAAAAATCTTATAAAACAAACATTATTAAACCTAGCTATACAAATTAAATATGAACAAATTGTATTTAAAATAATTCCAGTTTGTCAACAAAAAAATTTGTCAGATTCTGGTATACATTTAATTTATAATTTTAAAACGTGGTTAGAAAAGAGAGATAATAATTATAATTCAGATCAAAATATTCATCAATTTAATCCTTTTTATCAAATTGATTATAAAATTGGTCGTCAATCATTAATAAATGAATTTATAAATTTATATGAAAATACAAAACAACCACCTCGAAAAGTTGTCAAAATAAAACTTGAAAAAGGAATTCAAAATGAAGTTGAAGATGAGTTACTAGAAGATATTCAAGAAAAAGTTACAAAAAGAAGAAAAATGAATATTAGCCACCTTGATACAGAAGAAAGAGAAAGGGTTCAAGAAGAGGATGTGGAAGAGGGAGTGGTAGAAATGGAAGAAGATGTTCAACCAGAGAAATCTATTCAAGAAAAGGAATCGAATCAAGAAGAGAATGAAAAACTGGAAGAAGAGCTAACAGAAGAACTGGAAGAAGAAATTCAAGAAATAACAGAAATAAGAAAGATAAATGGCACCAACCATGATACAGAAGAAAGAGAAGAAGTTCAACAAGAGGACCAAGGGCTGGAAGATGAACTGAGAGATAAAGTACAACAAGAGGAAAAGATTCAAGAAGTTGATGAAATTCAAGAACTGGATGAAGAAGTCGAAGAGATTCTAGAAGAGTCTCAGGACCAGATTCAACAAAATGTTGAGAACAAGGTTCCGAACGAGAATTGGAAAGACTCACAAGTGACTCTACAAAAACGTATATACGATATGCTTAAAAGGTTTCATGAACAACGTTATGATCGTCTTTTAAACGATTATAAACGAAACTTAAGATCAAAAAAAATTGAATATATTCCAAATGCAATTTTAGCTGAGAAAATATTTACACAATTGTTCAAATTACCTCCATATTTCTATTCAGAAGAAGAGACTTATGATGGATTGAGTGAATATAAATCAATAAGAGCAGCAAATGAGAAATTAACTCAAATTTCTAAAGAAATTAATGGATCTGCTTTAGATGTCTATAAAATACTTAGTAAAGATAAAAAAAAACATGAAGAACTTGAAAAAGAAAGAAAAGATCTTTTATACAAAATTGAACAAACTAAAAAAGAAATAGCTAAGATTAAATAATTTGATACAAAATAGTCTTAATGATACTTACATGCCACATATTTTTAAACTGTAGAAACTTTTAATACACAATTTAAACAAAGTTTTTAATAAGTAATATTTCAATTATACAAATGTATTATTTATATTATATATATACATATATTAATCTAATATCATATCTGCATATCAGTGGTAGAATTATTAATCAAGTTTTCTAACTCGATATTGAGCATATTGAAATGTTGTTGTTCCAATTCATTAAGTTCTTTTTTAAGATTTTCATTATTTGATTCTAAACTTTTAATATTTTCTTGAATTTCTAAATATTCTAACCATGCATCGAATATCGATATCGTTTGTCGAAGTGCTCCGTTTTTTGTGTCTTCACGAACAAGTTCGCATAATCTAAGATATTCTTTTTTCATTTTTTATTTATTACTATTATTATTATGAATATGATTATGATTGTTATTATTAGGATTTCCACGAATGACTATGTGATATGAAATAAAAAAAAAGATAACAACAATTTATTTATTATTTATTTTTTTTTTTTTTTGATAATCCCAATCTCTGGTACTGCATACAACAACAACCATATACAGCGAATTCTAATATAATCTATTCAATGTGAATTATACGAATAAAAACCTAAGTTAATTGTTGATCATTACTACGTGAATATTTCAATGTCAGTCTTTTAAAGGGATTGTAGAAACCCAAGATGTTAATTTTTGTTTGTCAATATTTTAAAGTTTAATTAAGAAATGGTTCAAATCAGTTGGTAATTCAAGAGATTTAAGGGGTTTCGAAAAGTCAAATTAATTCATTTGGAAAGTAGGCCAACAGATCTTCACTTCTATAGTAAAAAAATCGATACTACTACTTTTATACAGTTTAAACTTTTCATGAGCTAAATGAATTAATAATCTATAAGGTAACTATGTTATAAAAAAATAGAAAAGTCAATGTTTTCAATACATATACTTCCATATTAATATTTCTAAAATTTGGTCAAATATGTGTTTATATATAACTAAAAGAATATAATTTAAGAACAACTAGAAAAGTTAAAGAAATTAAAAGAAAATCATTTAAGTAATTGAATGAAGTATTGATTAAATTTCCTCCATTTATTATATCCAGAAACAAACGATAAACAATTGACTATATATAAAATTTGCGTATTGATTTTGCAATTATATGTCAATACTGCACAAAACAACAACACCAATATTTTCAAAAATTAACACTTTCTAGTTTTTTTTTTTTTTTCAAAATGATAACATGAACGGTTTCAATCAATTACAACCATCATCATCAGCATCACCAATTCCTTCAGAAGAAGAATATGAACCAATAGATAATAAAATATCAAATGAACCAATAATTCTTGATCCAGAATTTAAATATAAATCAACAAATAGATTACTTATAATTACAACAAAAGATTTGGCAACGTTATATAATAAACAATTATTAAATGATAAAATAATTGAATTTTTTATAAGTTATTTTATTGATCAAGGAATTGAATTAGATATAATATCAAAAAATGAAATTTATTTATATAATTCATTTTTATTAGATAGTTTTAATAAAACTTGGTGTGAAGAATTATTAATAAAATATAAATATAATGTTTTAATTATTAATTACCTTGGAAAACATTGGTTA
This sequence comes from Insectozyma bohioensis, assembly GCA_030582535.1. Classification (NCBI taxonomy): domain Eukaryota; kingdom Fungi; phylum Ascomycota; class Pichiomycetes; order Serinales; family Debaryomycetaceae; genus Insectozyma; species Insectozyma bohioensis. The sequence continues at coordinate 65,636 of JAKTXL010000038.1, read as the reverse complement.
TTTTGTATAATTAAAGATTTACCAGAATATATAAAGAAAAGAAGAAAAAGAAATAGTCATCAAGAAATTTTAGAAATTTTATTATTTGATTCTCTTGAATTAAAATTAGATGATATTAAGAATCAAATTAGAGATCTTATAATAAATACATTATTAAATCAATTTAAGATAAAAATCATCGATGCACATATTAGATTTAAAAGAATTCAAGTAGCAAATCAAAAAAATACAACAGATTCAGGAATTCATTTAATTTATAACTTTAGGTTACAAAATTTATGTGATGATGATTCAGATTCGAATTCTTATAAACAAGTTGATTATAAAACTGGTCGTAAATTATTAATTGATAAGTTATTAAGTTTATATAAGGAATATCTAGAAACATTAGAAATTATAATTAAAATGAAATTCGAAGAACAAGATATTCAAGAAGAACTTGAAGATGATATCGAAGAAATAATTCCACAAGATATTTCTCCTGAAGAAATAAGAATAAGAAGATTAACAAGAATATCTCATGGTAATTCAGATGGATTTCGAAGGATTCACCAAGAAACTCTACAAGAGAGAGAAGAACGTAAAAAAATTGCAAGAAGAAAATATTTAAATGGATTAGTATTAAGATATAGAGATGATATAGAAACTAAAAGTAGTTTATTTGGTGAATTGAAACCTATTTTACTTGAATTATATCCAGAATTAGAAACTAAAAGAATACTTAGTAGGAATAAAATTTTAGATGCAACAGTTGAAAAAATAACTGAAATTTTTGAAGAAATTAAAGGTAATACATTGGATTTAGATAATATACTTGAAAAAGATAATAAATTATTAGAAAAAGTTAAAAATGAATCAAATGATCTTAAAAAAAAAATTAAGGATTATCAAAATGAACTTATAAAGAATAAAAATAAATAGTAAATCATTATTATAATTATGTAGAATAAATAAACAATCTAAAATTAATGAACAAATTGTGATATATATATATTAACATTATATCCTCTTCATATCAAAGAATCATTCATTAAATCATCTAATTCAGTATTAAGTATATTAAAATGTTTTAATTCTAATTCATTTAATTTTTTTTGAAGTTTTTCATTATTTAATTTTATATTATTAATATCTTCTTGAATATTTAAATGATTTGACCATTTTTTTAATATTATTATAGCTTCTTCTAATCCTCTATTTTTTGTTCTTTCATTAACTAATATATATAATAATTTATATAATTCTGCTTCTTCTTTTCTTTGTTTTCGATGATACATTTTACCAGTTGGATCTTTAAACCTATCGAGATTAGCATTAGGATCTATATTAGTATCTGGATCAATTTCAATATTTGTATCAGTAGTTTCCATGATTGATTATATTGTATGACTTATTATTGAATTTGAGTTCTTAAAAATAATTATGATTTTTTTGATAAACAAAACTTTTTTGGAAAGACTTTATATGCGGTAGTGTATATAATAAGAGCATTTTTGGATTCGAGAATTCTTTAATAAAAACAGACAAAATAGATGAATTAGATTTGAAGATACCTTAAATATTAAATTTGTGATTAATAAAGAGAAAATCCACTTTTTTCATCCTTTTAAATAAGATCAATTGATGAAATTTACATATAATTAGTACGATTGTCAAACTTGGTTAGGTTTTTTACAAACGCGACAAGTACATAGAACGATTTTTTTCGCTTTTTGGTTGCAAATGATTTTTTTTTTTTTTCTAAATTCATATATTAATTTTATATAAACTTATAATTTACTTCCAGAAGTATTTGTTATTGATGTTCATTTCCAAACAGCTTTAACAAAAGTTTCACCTTGAGTTTTAGCTAAACTTTTTTCTAAATCAGAAACTTGTCTTGAACCATCAGCACCTGCAAAAGTACCTGCACCCCAAGGAGAACCACCATGAATTTCTTGTAAATTAGATTGTAATGGGAAATCAGCATAACCCAAACTAATAAAATTCATACCATGATGAACATAAGTTGATAATGAATTAATAGCAGTAGCTTCTTGACCACCTTGTAAAGTACCAGTTGAAACGAAAACACCAACTGATTTATTTTGTAAAGCACCTTTAGCCCATAAACCACCAGTTCTATCCCAAAAAGTTTTCCATTGAGCTGGGAAATTACCAAATCTAGTTGGAATACCAAATAAGAAAGCATCATATTCTAATAAAGTATCATTAGTAGCAACTGGAAGATCTGGTTTAGCTGGAGCATGCATTTTAGCTAAAACATCATCACTTAAAGTTTCAGCAACTTGATAAATAGTAGCTGAACCACCAGCAGCTTCAACACCTGCTTTTTCAGCTAAAGCTAATTCATAAATGTGATGATAAAGGGAGTAGATAATAATAGCAACTTTTTTTTCAGCCATTGTGTGTAAAAATATGATATATTTATGTAAGAAAATAAATAATTTTCAAAAAAAAAAAAAAAGATAAAAAAAGAAGAATTGAATAAATTGACAGGAATTGTCAAGTTTATATACTTTTAGAATAGGACAAATTGTCCTTAAAAATATGAAAATATTATAAGTTTCATTCCAACCCCCCGACGTCTCCTCCTTTTTTTTATTTTTCGTTATTTGAAATTTATTAAACAATTAATTAATTTTTTATTTTTCTGGTCTAAACAAAAAAAAAAAAAAAACATTATACATAATTAATTAATTAATTAAAGAATGATTACCCAAAAAAAAAGCAAACAATAAAACAATAAACAAACATCGATATTAAAAGTTGTCATTGGTTGTTATTGTTATTATAATTGTATCAAAAACGTTCATACATTAAATACCAAAACTCAATTCGTCTTGTATTTTGTTATAACAATAAATTATAATAATCGTTGACTACAGAATAAAAAATAAAACGTTATTAAACGCAATTACGGGGTAAATTGATATATAACAATAAAACAACGAACTAATTGATTTCGGTACATTTGGTATTGAAAATCGAAACTTGTAGAAAACCCATCATCCCTTGAATTTAATATTACACGTAAAATTAATTTATTACTACTGTGTATGCGCTACCAGTGGTAAATTAATTTAATAGTGGGTTTTTATTTTTTAAAGAATTATTTAGAAATACAACGTTATGAAAATATTAAATTAAATGATTCGATTTAGTTAAAGAAGGAGACACTATTCTTTTTTCGGTTGACTGGTTTCTTCGAAGTATACAGAACATTTTAAACAGTCCGTTGGGCTTAATAATAATAAGATCTAGCAATGGAGTTCAGCTGAAAAATTTCGGTTTGTTCGGAATTAAACTACGTAACCAAATCTCAATCAATCGGAAAAGTACTATAGTACTGCATACTATTTTTTTATATCAATTCAACTTTTAAATCTCCTATTACGTCAATAAACTTATTATTCATTACATATACATTTATATATATCATTACGTAAGAAATTATAAGATCTATCTAACATTTAAAATAGAATATACCAAAAAGGTAGCAAAAAAAACAAAAAAATAAAAATACCAAAATACTTATTACTACCACCCAAAATTTTTAGTAGGATTTTTAAAAAAAAGACCCCTACCGATCATTAAAAAACAAATAAAAAAAAAGCACAAATATGAATTAAAAACTCTAGATTAAACTTAAACTTTCAAAATTATAAATTCCAAAATTCAGTTAAATTACCACCAGCACCATTGAAAATTAAAACATTTGGTGAAGCTACATCTAATCCAGTAATAACACCTTTAGTACCATATCTAATAATTTTATTTTTTAAAGTTTGTGGATCAATAATATCAGTATAATATTCTGAATTAATTTCTGGTTGTAATGATAAATAATATGATAATAAACCAGCAACATGTGGAGAAGCCATTGAAGTACCTGACATAACAGTTGTATCTGACCAAATAAATGTACTTTCAATATTTTCACCAGGAGCAAATAAATCAACACAACTACCCCAATTTGAGAAACTAGCTTTTTCATCTTTAATATTTGAAGCACCAACAGTAATTGGACCATTAGCTCTAGCAGGAGAATATTGACAAGCATCAGCATCATCATTACCTGCAGCAACAGCAATATGTAAACCTGCTTTTGAACCTGCATTTACAGCTAAATCTAAAGCTTCAGAAATACCACCACCAATTGACATATTAACAACAGAACCTTTAAAACCTTTCTTTTTAGTTTTAATATCTTGTTGATGTTGACCAACACAAAATTCTAAACCTTTAATAATATCACTAGTTGAACCAGTACCTAATAAACTCATAACACCAACAGCAACTAAATCAACATTTTTAGCAATACCATAAGTTTTTGAACCAATAGTACCAGCAACATGAGTTCCATGACCATGACCATCAATTTTTAATTTTGGGAAAGCAATAGCTTCACCCCAAGTTGCTCTACCTTCAAATTCTTCATGTTCAACTTTAATACCTGTATCAACAATATAAGCAGTAACACCTTTACCACCTTCATTATCATATAAATATTTACCATCTTGTAAATTAATACGTTGACTTATACGTGATAAACCCCAAGGAGCATCTTTTTGAATATCAAATTCATTTATTTTCATTAAAGAATCTTGTTCAATAAATTTAATATGAGGATTAGTTGATAATTTATCAATTAAATCTTGAGTAAAAAAACCACTATAACCTTTTAAAAAATTATCAATTTGAAAAAATGATAAAGGATTAAAATTAACTTCATATTCATTTCTTTTGCTAGTAACAAGATTCATCATTAATTCATATTCTTGTTCAATATAATTTTGATGTTGATTAAATTCAGATACAGATAAATCATCATTTAAAACAATTATATAATGATTTGGAATAATTTTTCTAATAATATTATCAAAATTTAAAAATTTATTATCTTCATTATGAGTTGAAGTTGCCTTTTCATTTTGTAAAGGAATTTGAACTCTGTTATGTAAAAAACCATTAAAATTAAATAAATTAGTGATATCAGGAATGACTAAAGAATTTACAGTAGTTATAGTTAAAGCAACTACAGATAATATTTGATTATTAATCTTCATATTATATTAATTGATGGATTGGTTAATAAAAAGAAAAAGATTTATAAAAAAGAGATAAAAAAAAAAAAATCTAAAAATTAATGTGGGTCATATCTAAGAAAAAGAAAAGGAAAATAAAATAGGAGCAAATAATATTTATTTTTGGTAACAAAGTAATTTAATTTCTCACAAGATAAAAAAAATACTTTTTGGTCCGAAATGGAATTACTCATCTGGACTGCAAGGAAGTTAGTGGTATTGCTACACGCCACAGATTGCAATGCCAGTGGAAAAAATCCTAGTGCCAGAAAAAACAATGATCGTTGGAGAGTCGCATCAATTTATGCCAGATGCTTTTATTTCTTGCTGGCTGTGGGCTGTGGTGGTATATACATTCCGCAACCCAACAATAAAATACTACTGATAAGAACTTTATTTTTTTCTTTTTGCCATCCATTATCAGATTTTAAGATTCTGTTACAAATAAATATATAAATATATATATATTAATATTAATATTAAAAATGTCTCAATTACTTATGAAAATAACTAAAAATTAATTATAAATAAACGTTTTAAAAAAAAATCAATCAAATAATACTTTTATACTCTGTTCTTTTTTTTTGCAGTAATTACTTGCAAATACTTTTCCTTTTTTAATTATCTTTATATAAAGTTGGATCAATACCACCCCAAGTTAAAACTTCTTTTGATTCAGGTTTATCTAATGCTTCAATTATTTCAAGATCTAAATCAATTTTACCTAAATGAATTTTTTCTTCTAATTCATCATCATTCTTTTTACCATCTGGTAAAACATTTAAATTATCTTTTATTCTTTTTGGATTTTCTGATTTAGCTAATACTATAAAACCTTGTAAATAAGACCATTTTAATAAGATTTCTGCTGGTGTTATATTATATTTTTTTGATAATTCAATTAATTCTGGATCATTTAATTTTAAACCTTGAGTTAAAGGTGAATAAGCTTCAATTAATATATCATGTTTATATAAATATTCTCTTAAATCAACTCTTGGTAACCATGGATGGGCTTCTAATTGATTTACAACTGGTTTAATTAATAATCCATCCCAATGATGTAATTCTTCTAAATGATCAATACCATAATTTGAAACACCAATTGATTTAATATTTAATACATGATTATTTGGATTTAATAAATATTCTTGTAATGCTTTATAAGTACCTAATCTTTTTTCTTTATTAGTTTTTGGAGAATGAATTAAAATTAAATCAACATAATCAATTGATGATTTAACATCATCACTAATTTTTTGAATTGCTTTTTTAGTTTCTTCATAACCTTGTGATTGATTATCAATTTTTGTAGTAAACCAAATATCTTCTCTTTTAAATTCTGGATAATCTTTTAAAAATTTGGCAATACCTTGTGCAACTTCTTTTTCATTATTATAAGCAATTGCTGTATCAATATGACGATAACCATCAACTAATGCTTGATAAGTTAATTCACTTGCTTTATTAGCTGGAATTAAATAAGTACCAAACCCAGCTACTGGAATATGATGACCATTATTCAATCTAAAAGTTGATTGTTTAGTTAATTGAATTGAAGTAGTTAAATTAGACATTTAATATTGAGATATAGCAATGATAAAGGAAAAAGAAAAAGAAAAAGGAAAGACAAAAAAAAAAACTACAATGAATGAAATTTTAAATAGTATTTATAATGTTGAAAATTAATTAATTAATTCAAAAAAAAATTTAAAATCTAAAATTTATTTAATTGTTCACGTAATTTAGAATTTAAATGCAAAAAATTCTAAATTAATTGTTTTTTTTTAATGATGTCAAAAAACGAGGTTAAACTTTTTTGGGTTTCTTTTAAATTAAATCCATAGTTTTTTTTTAAAAAAACTCTTTGTCTATTTCTACTTTCAATTCTATTTCTATTATTTTATAATTAATTAATTGTGGTTGGTTTTCTTTCATTTCATTTTGGTGCCACCTTTCCTACCCCTTTTAAATTAATTTAAATTTTTAGAATAATTTTAAATTTTAAATTTTAAATTTTAATTACGAATAGAAAAGAAAGTGACATAAACTGCAGTGCACTGCTACTACTGCTACTGCTACTGCTACCTTCCTTCCCCCATTCCATCCCATCGTGGCCGAAAAAGAAAAAAAATTACAATATAAAAAAAAAAACGTTGAACAATAAATAAATAATCATTAATTTTTTAAGAGGTACAAAATTGAATTTTTTACAAAAATAGAAATATAGACTTTTGAAGCAATTGTAATTGTAATTGTACATAATATAACAAGTATGACGTGAATCTATCTATATATAATAGTTTCATATTCTCTAGTTAAAGGTTTCTTATATGAAGTACTTCCCCTTTTTTATTTTTTTTACTAAGATCTTGAAACGGCGCTCCAGTTTAGAAAGATACTAAAAACAAGATATCTACATGAAAGAGATTGTAGAGATTAAAAGAAGTGGTATTCTTTAAAGTACTTGGGTTTTCAATGATAAACTTTTCTATTTATATTAATATATTATTTAGATCTATTGAGTGGATTGAATTTCAAATTATATAAAATAACAATTAAACGTAATAACATTAATATAATGAAAGAATTTTAAATTGACTCCAGTAATAAAAGTAATAGAATTTAAATTCTCTTCCTATCTTTTTTTTATTTCCCATATTTACTATTTTTAATAATGATTTATAAATTCATTGAACCTTGGAGATTTATAACAAATTCTTTCCATTTCTTTAGAAGTAGATTCAAGAATAACTTCATTGTACTTAAATCTATTAAACAATCTAAAAGTTGTCCATGAATACGGTCATATTTATTTATCTAAAACACATGAATGCTTATGTTTTGATATCCAGTATTTGAAGAGCAGATTTTCAGTTTTTAAATATAATGAAATCAAATTTAGTTACGTATAATACTAGTTAACAATTGTTTTATTTATAAACTAAAATTGTAGTATTTTATTATGTAATGTTCACTCCACTTTTCAACTATAACATATACAATTATTACCAATTGAAATTGAAATTGACATGACAATTCTAAGTAGGATTTCAATATATAATAATAGAATTCGTTTAATATATTGCAGCCAAAGTACACGCACACTACCACCAAAAAGAAAGATAGTCATACAATTTTTACACCATTTTACACTACCTATTTACATTATCTTTCACTCCAAAATTTATTTATTTATCTTTTTCTTAACCAAACAAATTAAATTAAACAATTTTTGCTTTTTAACCCACGAAGAAGAAGAACAAGAAGAATTTTAACAACAACCATCTATATATATATAATCAAACAATTCAATCAACAACTAACTTATTAAATTCTTCTTACATACTTACATATATATATATATTATTTAGAAATTTCCATTCATTAATTTTATTTTTAATTTTTTTTTTTTTTTTTTAATTCTATAGATTCATCAATCCAATCCAATCATGTCTTCAAGAAAAAAGACTTTATTAAAAGTTATTATATTAGGAGATTCAGGAGTTGGTAAAACTTCATTAATGCAACAATTTGTTAATAATAAATTTAGTCATCAATATAAAGCAACAATTGGAGCAGATTTTTTAACAAAAGAAATTACAATTGATAATAATAAACAAGTTACTTTACAAATTTGGGATACTGCAGGTCAAGAAAGATTTCAAAGTTTAGGTGTAGCATTTTATAGAGGAGCAGATTGTTGTGTATTATGTTTTGATGTTACAAATGAAAAATCTTTAAATAATTTAACATCATGGAAAGATGAATTTTTAGTTCAATCAAATGTTTCAAATCCTCAAGATTTTCCATTTATTATAATAGGTAATAAAATTGATGTTGATGATTCAAAAAAAATTCCATCATTACAAAAAAAATTACATAATATTACTCATAATCAATTGGGTGGATTAAATTATCCTGTATTTGAAACTAGTGCAAAAGATTCAATTAATGTTGAAAGTGCATTTGAAGTCATTGCTAAAATGGCTCTACAACAAGAAGAATTAAATGCTGCTAATGGTAATGATGTTAATGATGATTATAATGATGCAATTAATATTCATTTGGAATCTGAATCAAGTGCTTGTGGATGTTAGATAAATAATATAATAAAATAATAATAATAATAATAATAATATTTCAATTTAATTTAATTCTTAATTATGAAGTAAATAAACTCGTTCTTTTTTTTTTATCTAGTTTATATATTAATACACAAAGTTTATATTTAATTCTAAAATCTAAAAATTTTAACGATTATTATTTTTAATACAGAAACAAATACCTTTAATAAGTAAATCAAAGAATTGGTTACCAGTATTAATATTGTCATTTTGATTTTGATTTTGTTGTTGTTGATAATGTTGTTGACCTTGATATTGTTGTTGACCTTGATGTTGTTGATATTGTTGTTGTTGTTGATGTTGTTGATATTGTGGTTGATTAGATCCTTGATAAGCATGTTGAGGTTGAGAAATATTTCCATTACCCCAATTTGATGGAATTTGAGAAGAATTACTATTATTTAAATCAATAATTAAAACACCAGAATTTTTAGGATCAATATAATGTTTTAAACCGGCTTCATTACATAATTGATCAACAGCAGGTTTTATTTTTGCTATACCATTTGAAGAATGTAAACCTTTACCAACAATAACTCTTAAATGATTTTGATTAGTTTTAATACATTGATTTAATCTTTGTTGTAAAAACCATTCAGCTTCTTTAACATATAAACCATGTAAATCAATTTCATCTGCGGCTGAATCCGTATTATTTTCTCTAAATACATATTCTGCTGCTTGTCTATTATATTGTTCAGCTTGTGTCATAATTCTTTTCAGTTCTTCACTTAAATCATGAGCTTTTGATTTATCTCCTGATTTATAAGCTTGTTGTGATTGTTGACTTAATTGATTTCTTTTTTTATATAATTTATCAGCTTCTGATCTTAATCTTTTATATTCTGAATCTGTTGCATGATTATAATCACGTTCTTGAGAATCATCAAATAATTTGACTCCTCTATCATATACATCAGCCATATTAAAAAAAAGTGTTTTTTTAAGTAGAATAGATTTGGTTGTTTTAGTTGATAATGAAATTTCAATGTTTACTGTTTCATCTCGTGTAATATGCAGGGCAGGGCATACAGTTAAGTTTGGTGGTGGGTCCAAAAATAGCAAGAAAGAAATCTTTCGAAAATTGGACATTTACGCACGAATCTGAAAAACGGTTTATATACATTTTAATTTTTTTTTTTTTTTTTTGCAGCTACTCACTTACTTACATTAAATACAATTTTTTCACCAGATACTTTATTATTTCTAGATAATTCTAAACCTTCATTAGCAGAATTTAAACCATTATTTAAAATTTTTAAATTTGAATGTTTAATTTGTTTTAAATATTTAGGTAATTCATTATACCAAAATTCTGTATAAGATTCAACTAAACCAGGTTCTTGATAAAATGGTGTACCTTTAAAAATTTTCTTTTCAATTAATACATTATAAGCCATTGTTTTACCAAAATGAACAATTCTATTTGAATTTTTATTAATTAAATCAGATTCTACTAAACCTAATAAACCATCAAGGAAAACTTCAGGAGTTCCTTCAGTTGAATCATATAAAGCTTGATGAGTTTCTGGTATAGCAATAGTATCTAAACCAAATTTAATTCTTGATTGACCAATATTTTTAATTTTTGAAATAATTTCTTTATCATTATAATCAAATGTATAATCAGCACCTAAATTTTTTAAATATTCAAAATTTTTTGGTGATGATGTAGTAATTACTTTTAATCCATAAACTAATTTAGCTATTTGAATAGCTAATATACCAGAAGCTGAAGCACCACCCCAAATTAAAATAAAATCACCATCAATAAAATTTTCTTTAATTTTTAAATAATGAGTAAAAGATATAACAATTGTTGATAAACCTAAAGTAACACTAGCAGCACCTTGAAAAGATTTAATAAAATCTGAATTAGGAACATTTGTTGTTGTTAAATTATTATCATATTTAACAGTTGTTAATGGATTAGCAACTACATATTCAGCAAATGCACCATTTAAAGGAGATACATTACCAATAATAAATGAAGAAACAGAATCACCTTTTTTAAAATTTTTAACTTTAGAACCAACTTTTTCAACTATACCACTAACATCACTACCTATAACATCATTTGGTTTACTCATTTTATATTCAATATGTTTCCAATCAGTTGGATTAATTGCAAATGATTTACTTTTAATTAAGATTTCATTTTCATTAATTTGAGGAATTTCAATTTCTTTGATTTTAGTGGAAAGTTCTCCATTAATACTTGAGTTAACAACAGCTTGCATTTTTTGATTATATTATTATTATTGATATTATTGATATTTTGAAACAATTAAGAGAAGAAATTATATGATATTTAAATAGTAAAATGTTGAAACTTATTTTCGCAACAAAAAGAACACAATACTAAAAATCTTACTAATAAAATCGGATATAATTCTCGTAACTCCGATTTGAAATACATATTTGATATACATTGAATTAGTAATATAAAGATCTATATTTCGGGATTTCATTTACCATTTTATACATTTTGACATGTAACTTATTTATTAACCATCGGTTAACCATCAGTTAACCATCAGTTAACCATCAGTTGATTGTTTAATCAAATATAACTTTGTATCAGACTTTAATAGATTTCAAATCATCTCAGACTGCATAGAAAAAAAAAACTTAAAAAATTTTATATGATGAAAAAATATATAATCTAATCAACTATCTATGTGTGGAATATTACTTCATATTTCTAAATCAAATATAGAAATTCCTTCAAGTATACCAATTCCTTTATCTAAAAATAATGAATTTGAATATTGGGAAAGTATAGATTCAAAAATTATATCGAAATTTTTAAATGAAGGATCAAAATTAAAATCATTAAATGAATCACAATTAAATAAATTAAATAATTTAGATAAATTATATGAATTAAATAAAGAATTAATTAAAATTAAAAATAATAATAAGAAATCAAAAGATGATAAACAAATTGAAATAAATAAAATTCAAAATAAAATAGATGATATAATTTCTATTGAAGAAATTGAAATTAATAAAGAAGATTCAATAAATGAATTAATTTATAAAATATCAAATAGAGGTCCAGATTATTTAAATTATACAAAATTTAAACATCAAGAAATAAATTTTGAATTATTTAATTCTATATTATCATTAAGAAAACCATTTACTAAACAACCTATAATAAAAGATCAATTTATATTACAATTTAATGGAGAATTATATAATTTAGAAACTTTAAAAATTAATGATACTCAATATATAATAGATCAATTACATAAAAATTTATCTGAAAATAGAAATAAATCAATTTTAAAAACTTTAAAAAATTTAAATGGTGAATTTTCAATTATTTTAATTGATTTAATTGAAAATAAAATTTATTTTGGTCGTGATTCAATTGGTAAAAGATCATTAAGTTATAAAATTAATGAAGAAAAAGATGAATTAATAATTAGTTCAATATCAACTTTAAATTTTATTGATTGTAAAAATGAAATTTATGAATATAATTTAATTACCAAAGAATTAAATAATTATAAATTACATGAATTACCTGAACCTATTTTTGAAACTGAAGAAACTGAAGAAGAATTAATTAATCAATTATATGAAAAATTATTATATTCAACTAAATTAAGATTTGATTCAATATATCCAATTAATAAAGAAGAAAATGAAGGAATAAGTAAATTAGGTATATTATTTAGTGGAGGATTAGATTGTACATTAATAACAAGATTAATATGTGAATTATTAGAAGATAAAAAAGATTATTTATCAAATATAGATTTATTAACAGTTGGATTTGAAAATCCAAGAAGTAAATTATCATTTAATGAAAGTCCAGATAGAAAATTATCATTAAAATCATGGTTTAATTTATGTAAATTATATCCATTAATAAATTTAAATTTAATTGAAATTAATGTTGATTATAAAAATTGGTTAATACATAAATCAAGAGTTTTAAAATTAATTTATCCAAAAAATACAGAAATGGATTTATCTATAGCAATAGCATTTTATTTTGCAAGTTCATCAATATCTGAAATAACTATATTTAATAAATTAAATAATTATGATATAACATGGGAAGAATTTGAAAAAAATCCAAAAAATTATATGATTTCTAAATTAAATTATAAATCTTTATCAAAAGTTTTATTTAGTGGATTAGGTGCAGATGAATTATTTGCAGGTTATTCAAGACATGAATCAATATTTAATAATACAATATCATCGGATAATTATATTGAATTATCAAAATCTTTAAATTATGATATTGAAATAATTCATGAACGAAATTTATCAAGAGATGATAAAGTAATAAGTTGTTGGGGTAAAGAATTAAGATATCCATATTTAGATGAAAATTTTATAAATTGGATAATTATGAAAATTCCATCAAATTTAAAATTTAAATATAGAATTGAAAAAATTAAGGGTAAAGATAAATTAATTCCAATTAGGAAATATATATTAAGAGAATTATCAAAAAAATTAAATATGAATTGGATATCTATGGAATTAAAAAGAGCTATTCAATTTGGTGCAAAAAGTGCAAAGATGGAAATTGGACAAAATAAAACAAAAGGTACTGATCTATTATAATAAGAATAGAAATTATAAATATATATAAATAGGATAGATAGATAGAATTCAATATAATATAAAGTTATATGAAGTATATTTGTAAAATTTTGAGTTTTGAGTTTGAAAATTACCAAGATTGGTATACAATTGAATTAATTACCCCAATAAAAAAAACCCTTTTTTTTTTTTTTTTTTCTTAGAGTTTTTAACTTTTTTTTGCAATTGATTTATATTGAAGATCTTCTTGTGATAATGAAGATATAGATATATATATATATATATGAAGAAGAAAGTATCCTTTTGAATCAAATCAAGGAGAAACATTCAAGTATTATCTTATCAAAATAGACAAGTTCTTATCAGATAAAAATCCTTTTTATATATATCCAGACGCTTTCTTCTTATCATATTTTATTTTATCAATGAGTCAACAACGTTCAATTTCTTCATCATCAGTAGTATTAAATGATTATCTTGCTGCTTTAGTTTTAATATTTGTTGGATTGGTTGTAATAGTTAAGAAATTAGATAGTATAGTAATTGAATTACAAACATTAAATACAAATATAAAAGTATTAACTCCTTAATAAATAAATAAAATAAATAAAATAAATAAATATATATAATTCAAATCTATAAATAAATAAATAAATAATTCTATGTTGTTTTATTCTTTAATTCATCTACCCATTTAGGTTCAATAACTAATATTTCACAATGAGTTAATAAATCATTATTTAAATTAAATATTTCACCTTGAACCCAACATTTTCTACCTTGTTTTCTTATAATTGAACATTTTATAAAAATAAATTGATTAATTAAAACTGGTTTTTTATAATTTAAATTTAAATTTGCTGTTACACCTTTTTTATTTGAAAAATTTTGAAATGCTAATCTACATGTTAATTCATCTAATAATGTAGCTAATAAACCTCCATGTATTATACCTGAATGACCCGTTAATAAATTACCCAAATGGAAAAATGTAATTGAATAATTTGATTCAGTTTCACTAGGTGTTTCTATTTCATGAGGATATTCAAAATAGGAATCTTCTATAAAATATAATGTTTTCGATCTATAATTAATTTTATCTGGTCCTAATAATGTTACCCCTGTTAAATTTGGAAATAATTCTTCTGTTATTAATAATGTTTCTTTATTTTTTTTGGTGAATTCTTCATATTCTTTTAAGAATTCTTGATATTTGGGAATTGTTAATAATTCTTCTTCAAATGATTTATTATTAGTCATTTTTGATAAGTTTGGTTGTTTAGTTGGGGTTATTTTTTTTTTTTTTACTTTCTTTCTTTTTTTTGTTGGTGGTTCCGGATACGATGATAAATAAATAAATTTATTTACGATCGATAAATTAAATTATCATGTGGTAGTTCTACACAATTATTGCTACTTTTACTTTTCAAAACTTATTATTATTAAAAGATAATATACAAAATTAAATTAAAAAAGATTTAATAGATAAAAAAATTAATAAAGACAATCAAAAATATATGTATAATAATATAAACTCACTCTTTAAAGCAAACTCCATAAAAGATAAAAGTAAATTTTTTTTTTTTGTTTTTTTTTTTTCTTGAACTTATTCTTGACCAAATCCAACTGTTTCTTCAACAGCTAAAGTTAATTTTTGTTTTAAACTTTCATAATCAGTATAAGGTGGTAAATCAACTCTATTAAAACATGTATGAGATTTTGGTAATTGATTTGATTCACCAGCTTTTTCAACTGTAAATCTTCTTGGTCCATCACTACCTTGTAAATCTTTAAAACCATTAACTGGTATACGTGATGTACCTGTTGTAAATTGTAATAATCTTGCTTTTTGTTCTGGATCCCATTCATTAACACATTTCCAAAACCATTGAATAACTTGATCATTTTCTTGATAACCTCTATAATCAGTATGTTTTTTCCAATCTCCTGTATCAATTTCTGCTAAACCACCAATTAATAATTCCAATTCTCTTTCATCAAATACATTAACCAATTCTTGGGGTATTAATTCATTAAAACCATCTATAAATGCTTTAAATTGTTCTTCAACTCTTTTACTAATTCTCCATTCAGTAATTAATTCAACATATTCATGTTTATTTTCTTCTGTAACTTCAATATCTCTACCACCTGGTTTTAAATCAACTTCAACAATTTCTCCAAAACTTTCACCTTCTGCACTAAATGTTAATTCTAATATATCAGTTATATCATTATCTAAAATCCATTTTAATGATCTATAAAATTCAGCATCAACACCTTCCATATCTTGTAATACAACTTTTTTATGTAACATCATTTTATATAAAGCTCCAACAAAAAATGCATCTAAAAATCTTCTATGAAATACACCTAAACCAACAACTCTACCAATAAATTTAAAATAATTTAAATGTTCAGGATTAATTGCTGAATTTGGATTAATTTGTAATGTATAATTATCATGTGATGAATATTCAAATAAACAATAAAATGGATTAAACATATCATGAGATAATAAAAAGAAAAATTCTCTTGATACACCACCATAATCTAAACCTTCTTCACCATCAAATTTAATCATTAATCTTTTCTTTAAATCTTCTGGAGTTTGTCTCATAATTTCTTGATAAGAATCTTCAAATATATGATCTCTTCTAACTTTAATATGACATTGACCTGGTAAAATTCTTAAAGCAGGTTGTGAACGGAAATATATAACTTTTCTTCTAAAATCACGTTTATATTGTGGAACATTTTGATCTAATGATGAAGGTAATCTTGGATCATCCCATGTAGTAGTTTTAGTATTATGATCAACAAAATAAACTCTTGCTGTATTAGTTAATCTCATTTCCCAACCTGAAGGTAATGGACCTAATTGACTAACAGGTTGTTGTTGAATTGTTGTATTTTGACCATAAGTACGAATATATTGTTGTCTTCTTGGATCAACCCAAGTAGTTGTTCTTGTATTATGATCAACAAAATATGGTCTACCTTCATTAGTAAATCTTTGTTCCCAACCTGAAGGTAATTCACCTAAACCACTTGTTGTTGCACCAGATGAAGCCATTGATACTGCTGCAGCAGGACTTACAGGACTATTACCACCAGTTGCATTAACAGTTACATTACCACTTGTAATTGAAGTAGAAGAATTTGGTAAAGGTGATGTAGGAATTTCACCTGGTAAAGTTCTACCACGATGTTGTCTTCTTTCAGCTTCAGTTTCATTTTGTCTTTGTTGACCTCTTTCTGTTTCAGATTGATCTAAAGTTGGTCTTTGCCAAGTAGTTGTTCTTGAATTATGATCAACATAATAAGTTCTACCAAAATTATCAGTTCTACGTTCCCAACCAGGTGGTAATCTACCATATTGATCTTCAAATGAAGAATATTGTCTATGAGCAGCAGAAGTTGCAGCTGCTGTAGCTGCAGCTGTTGTATTTGTTGATGATGATGCACCAGTAGGTGGTGGAGGTGGTGGAGGATTATTTACATCTGTTGAATCAGTATTTTCGGTACTATTATTATTATTTGTTGTTGTTGTTATATTATTATTTGATGTAGTACCATTTGAAGAAGGTAATCTTGATACATTTGGAGTTGTAGCATTTGTTGGAGTTGAAGAAGTAGAATTTGATGAAGTTCCATTTGTTATTGGTGCTGTTGTCCCATTTTTATTATGAGATATAACAACAATTATTTTACCACTAACAGCTAAATTTTCATTTGATTTTTTTAAATCTCTTGTTATAGTTTCTTCCGAATTTGATAAATTTAAATCAATTACATCACCAATTCTAATATTTACAACACCTAAAAATCCTTGATCTTTCTTTTTAAATTTTTTTTGATCAAATACTTGAATAACTAATATAGAATCTTCTAAAGATGAGAAATTAAAAGTTTCATTCCAATAAGGATTTAGAGTTTTTTTAGCAGTTTTAGTTGTTTTAGTTTGAGAACCATCAACAGTTATAACAGCAAAAGGATCTGGTTGACGAAATACATCTCTTTTATATAATGATTCAGCGGCAACAACTTTAACACTAATAGTTCTTGCTCTTGGATTAGGAGACATGGTAGGAATTATATAGTTGTTGTTGATATGAAATGATAAGATATGATGTTGTTAAGTAGGATTGAATTAGTTGTTGAAGTAAATGTTGAAGGGTAAAGATATAAAGGAAATAAAATAATTTATGTATTGTATTTTTTCTCTCTTTTTTTTCTTTTCTTTTTAGTTTTTTTCCTGTCTTTTGCTTTTTGCTTTGACTGGAAAATTTAGAAAATTGTTTTTTGATTGTTGACTAATTTTATTAATAGTAATTTAAAGTAGAACAAAAGAAAAGAACAAACTCTTAATAAAAAGGAGTATAGGAGTAAGAGAAGAACATACAACTTATAACATCTAATAATATATACAATATATAATATACAATGTAGATACAATTATTAATAGATTTGGATTTCTAATATTCCCGGGCTATACTCTTATTTTATTTTTTTTCTTTGAAATTGAGTTTGAGTTTGAGTTTCGGTTGAATTTGGTTTGGTCAATTTAGTTAGTTAGTCAGTTAGTAAGTTAATTAGTTAGTTGTGGATATTTATAGTAAGAAATGGTATGATGTTAGAAATACAAGAAACTGAAAAATAAAAAAAGAACTAAAAATTGGGTTTTGATATTTTAATTTCTCTATTACTAGTAGATTACAAAGATTACTATTAATGTTGATACTGCCTTGATATCAATCCTTATAGTTTTGGAATGGTTTTCACTCTCTTTCTACTGTTTAGAATCAATTCTTTTTTTATTGACCCTTTTTTCTATTCTTTGGTTTCTTTTTTCTTCTTTAATTTTTAATTTCCCTTTTGGTTTTGTTGCTTTTTTTTTCAAGAGTAGTTAATTGTTCAATTTAACTAACTAAATTTTATAGAATTGTAACGTTCTTTCCTTTCCTTTAAGAATCTTTGCCTTTTTTGTGAAATTTTGCATTTATTACCTACAGTAGTATAGTATACTACTGTTCTTTATTATTATCGGTTCGGTGGGTTTCTTGAAGATGAGAAAAACAAAAAAAATATATTGAAATTTTGAAAAATTTCTTAAAACGCAAATGGAACATAAGGGATTAATTATATACATACAAATATACTACTATATTATACAATCTCTTGAATTCAATTGAATTGGGGGTTTACTTAATATACCTCGATCTAACTAAACTAATTTAAATACTCTCTCTGATTTGAATTAAAAATAAATCAAAATATTTTCAATTAATTAAAATATTTGAAATTTTTTTTATTTTTATTTTAGTTTTAGTTTTTTGCTTGAGTTCCGAGTTTAAAATAAAAAAGACAAAATAATAATAAATAAAAAAAAATAGTTTTACAATATGTTAGAGTGTTTGTTTGTTTGTTTACTTCTTATTAACTAGTCATCTCATCTCATCTATATTTATATATATTAATCATCAATATAAACTTATTCTCCTATTTACTTGATATTTAAGTATTTCCGGTATGTTATGTTATTGAATACCTCTATTGGATAAATGTTCCAAAAATAACTTTTCCATTTTTTTTTTTTGTTCTCTTTCTTTTCTTTTCAGTCAACGCAACGCAACTTTTTATTTTATTAGTAGTGTGTTACATAATTAATTATGTAACTTCCACTTCCTTAATTAAAACTTAAATCAGTAATTTATTATTAATCTTTTTTTATACTCCCATCTTTACCTTTACCTTCACCTTCATCTTTTAACCCATACGATAATTATAATTTGCAATCAAAACAAACACTAAACTAAAAGAGAGATTATTAATACATTAATCATTAATTATTAATATTAAAAACTATATAATATAAACATATATATAAATATATATATATACTTCTTTAATAAATATTTATTTCATCTAATGATCCAAATATATCATTAAAATGAAATTCACTATTATTACGTTCATGTTTATGTTTCTTTTGAGATTCTTCATATAATATATCTGTTGCCATTGTAGATAATGAATCAACTGAATCATTAAATGATGATGTATTTGGTGATCCATGACATGATAAATCACTTAATGATGATGAAACAATTTCTTCATTAGTATTGGGGGTGCCAAGATTATTTATTTGATGATTACTAGTACTAAATGTAAATTCATTATATTCTTCATTATCTGATATTATACTTATTGGTTTATCTTCTTCTTCTTCTTCTAGTTCTTCTTCTTCCAGTATATCTATTATTGATTGTATTTCTTTAATTTCTTTAATTTCTTTATTATTATCAACTAATGTATCTGATGATTTATGATTATTAATATCTATTTTAAATATAGTTGGTTTTCTACTAATACTTAAAGGTTCAATCAAACTTTCATTACTTGAATTTAATTCTTCAGATATATTAATACTCTTTTGTTCTTCTTCTTCTTTAACATTTAATAATAATTGAATATCTTCTTCTGTATAATATAATTTATTTGAATTAATATTAATATTAACAGCTTCTTGAATTTGTGAATGAACTCCTAAAAATGATGAACCATCAATTGATAAAATTTTTATATCTTTATTATTATCTTCATCTTCAATTGATGTCATATTTATAATATTTGTATTAGATGCTGGTAATATAGTACCACATTGTCTTTGATTAATCATTTCTAAATTATTATTTGATTTATAATCAAAATTTATACTATTAAAACCATCTCTTAATCCACAATCTTTTATATTTATATTTGAAGAATTATTATTCATTTCTGATAAATCCCAATGTATTATATTACCATCTGATCCTCCAGTAAATAAATCTTGATTTTTATTCCATTCAATACTTGTAATTTTTTGATTATTTAAATGACCTTTTAAATTTATAAAAGAATCTTGTTTTCTTAAATCCCATAATCTTATAATCCCATCATCATGTCCAACAGCTAAAATATTATCATTTATTGGATTCCATTTTATAATTGATGATGATAATTGTTTATTATTTAATTTTGGTTCATTATTGGGTATATTAAATTTACAATCTCTTAAATCAAATAATGATATACCAAATTTCCCACATAAAGATAATAAATTTGAAGAATTTGGATTTAAATCAAAATTTTTTATATTATTAATTGTTGTAATTGATATTGGTGAAGGTCTTAATTGAGTTTCTAAATTTTTTATATCCCAATAATATAAATATTTATCATTATATATACTTAATAAATTTTTATTTTCTTTTGTTAAATTAATTTTTGATATTGGTTGACTTATTTCATTATCTTTTATTTTTAAATGTTTTCTATGATTAAATCTTTTACAAATTTCTGCTGATTCTTCAATTTCTTCTGTATCAGGTTCATCATTTGGTATTGAAATTAAATGTGCATAACCTTTATTATTACCAGTTATTAAATATTTATTATTTAACCATTTCATACCATGAATATTACTTAAAGTTATAGTACTATTATGAATTAAATGATTATTATTTAAATTTAAATCATAAATAAATAAATTATTTTCTTTATTACCTGATGATATAGCTAATTTTTTTAAATTTGAATTATTATTTGGTTTATTTATAATAGCTAAAGAAGTTAAATTCATTGATTCATCTGGTATTTTCCAATAATTTGATTTAATATTAATTCTATTTAATGAACATGATTGATTTAAAATTTTAGTATCTTGAGGATTATTTGGATTTAATAACCAAGATGTAGAACTTGAATTTGAATTTAAATAAGTATTACTACTACTACTTGATGAATCAATTAATGATAAATTATCAACACTTGATATTGGTGATAAACTTGGACTAAATTTTTTTATAGCATTTGTTCTAAATAATAATGTTGGTTCATAATAATCAGTCATTTTTGATAAACTATATTCTCTTTATCCTTTTAATGAAATGAAAAAAAAAATTTATGAAAGGAAAAAAAGGGGAAAATTAAAATTAATTTGGAAAAAAACAAAAAAAAATTTAAAAAATTGTAGTTGATGGCAATTGAATAAATATTTATATAACTCAATAGATTAGATAAGTTGAAATTAAAATAAATATTATATATTTATGCTGGTAACCAAGTAAAATCTGTAATTATAGATGAAATTGGGAAAATAAAATAAAAAGTAAAAAGTAAAAAGTAAAAAGTAATGTTGTAAAAATGAAAAATTTAAAAAATTAAAATTAAAATTAAATGGTTGTAAAATAATAATAGATGGTATTGGTATTGTATATAATGGCTGGTTGATATTTCCTTAAAGACGTTCTCATCACAAAAATAATTTTATTTATCTAATCTTTACGTGGTGTTAAGTATTGCAGTGTGGGTCTTGTGGTAGTAATTTAGCCTTGTTCCTTACTTTTTTTCAATCGTCTCCTTTCGTACTAAATGCAAAGTAAATGTAAATGGCTGGTTTTCAGTTTCCACGCGTCTCTTTTTCTTTCTTTCCTTTTGGTCTCCATTTTTTTAACTATTGTTTGTTTGTTTGTTTGTTTGTATTGTATTGTATGTTATTGTTTTATAATGATATTTGACAGGAGTTGATTGATTATTAGAATTAGAATTAGAATTTAAACTTAAACTTAAACTTCTTTTGATGATCATCTAAAGAATATCTTGTCAGATATAATAATTGAAATGAATTGAATTGAATTGACCACTAATTATAACTTAATTTAAATTATAATATAAGAATAAAGTTGTATAAAATAAATAAATAAATATTCTTTTGGTTGTTGTTGTAATTTAACCCAAGTCAGTTCATATTTTTACTTTACTTTATTTAGTGTTGTATTTTTACTATTATTATTATTTTACTATTATTATTATTATTTTAATCTGTGGCTGGATACTTCCATATTTTATTTTTTCTTTTTCTTTTTCTTTTTCTTTCTGGCTTATATACAGGACTGGGTTGCCAATGGTGTTGCCAAAAACAAATCAAATTATATTTACTGGTTATTTCATATAAATCAAGTAATTTGATGTCAGTTTATTATTCTATTATTCTATTTTCTATCAATTATTTAACTAAAATAGAAGTTATAATTAAAGAAAAACAATACACAATAACAATATCAACAATAATTCCAGAAATGGTTTGAATATTTTCTAGAAATAGAAATTTATAATCTTCTTTTATTGCTGGTTCATATTCTACATTCATTCATTCTACTTCCATTTTAAGTCTTTTCTTAACCAAATCAATATTACTTCATATAGAGGGACAAATAGATTATTGTTGATTATATTAATTGTACAGCTAATGTTAAAAGTATCACATATATTATCTATCTCCTTTTATATATACAAGGTTTCAATAACCATTCACCTTCAGGTTTTGATTGACGTTTAATTTGTAATTTTTCTTCATCAGTTTCATCTTCAATAAATTTTCTTTTCCTTTCTAATTTTTGTTTTCTTTCATTTAAAATATCTAAAGGAGGTTTAAAAAATTCAAATCTTGTAAACATTTTATTTGAATTATCTGTATTTTTATGAAAAAATCCTGATAATTTTAATGTATCAACAAATTCTTGTCCAACACTAGCTTCTTTTTCATTTTCTGTAAATCTTGATTTAATTTCTGCTATCCATAATTCACCTCTTGGTATTAATAATCTATAAGCTTCTTTAATAAAATCCAAAAAATTTGTCCCCATTAAAGCTAAACAAAATATAACTATTGAACATGATTCATTTGGTAATGGAACATTTTTAATATCAGCAACTGTAATTCTATCATTATATTTTTTTAAATCAAATGAATGAACATCAATATCTAATTTTTTTTTACTTTTTTTATTATAAGTTTTAACAAAATTATTTATATCTAAACTTAATTGAGCTTCACCACATCCCATATCAGCAATTACAACTTTTCTATTTTTTAAACCTGGTAAACCACCTGGTGCATTAATATTTTTTTTTGAAGCTTTAAATTTAATTTCTTTAATAAATACATTAATTGGATTTTCTGGCCATGATTGAACTTGTGATTTAAAACCTTGATGATATTCATCAAATAATATAGGTTGATCTTGAATTAATTTTAATGCATCTTGAGATTTAATTGTATATAATTGTTCATTTATCCATCTAAATCTTGATCCTGATAATTTATTCATCATTTTTTGTTGTAATGGTGTTAATTTATTTGATGATTTAAATGGTAATAATTGATTATCTTGTTCATTTTTAGAATCTTCTTTTTCAACTTTTTTAGAATCTTTTTCAACTTTTTTAATATCTTTCTTATTTCCTTTCTTATCTTTTTTAGTTTCTATTTTATCTTGTTTCTTTTCTATCTTTTCATTTACTTCTTCTACTTCTTCTACTTCTTCTTTAGTATCTACTTTATTATCTTCATCTTTATTTCTATTCTTTTTATTTTTATTCTTATTCTTATTCTTCTTTTCAGGTAATCCACCTAATTTAACTTTCTTTTCTTTTAAATTCCAACCATTAACTTCAAATAAAACCATTTTTATTCAATATTTAGTGATGAGATGCCAATAATTTTTTTTTTTTTTTTTGCTTCTTCATTATCAATCGATTATAAAATCACAGCGCGAAAAATATTTAAAATAATAATCTCGTCTCAAAAACAACAGATATCAAACAAAACAACAGATATCAAACAACTATACAACCAACCAACCAAATAATAATATGATAATATGACAAATAGATTATTTTATCGAGCTCATACAATAGATTGGGGACCTGGTGAAAATCATATCATTATGAAATTACCAAATCGAGAATTTTATGTACCTGAATTATTTCATTTATCAAAAACTTTTGATACATATATACCATTATTTATAAATGATATAAATCATAATCTGATAGATTTATTTAAAATTTATCCAATTAATTTAAAAGATCATTTAAATGAATTAATTATAATTAATAATCATCCTATAAATAAAGTTAAAATATTTGGAAAAATTATTTTTCAAAATTATTTAGAATATAAAAATTTAATAATTTTTAAAATTGATGATTGTTCTGGTTTAAATTCTTCAATTTTTACAAGTATTAATTTAAAAAAATTTAAAGGATTTGAAAAATTATATGGTAATAATTTTGATAAAAATTATGGTAAAATTGTTGAAATTTTAGGTACTATAATAAAAAAATTTGACAAAAATGAAATTATTATAGATAATTTTAAAATTATTGGGAATTCAAATGATTTAGATATAGAAATTAAAAATTGGAATGAAAGAATTAAATTTAGAAATGAATTAATAATTCCTTGGAAATTTATACCACCAAAATTTGAAAATAATAAGAATAATGAAATTATTGAATATAAGTTATCACCTAAAGAAATTAGAAATCGTCAATTAAAACAAAATTTAATAATAAGTACCACTGAATCACCACAAATTGATTCTACTACTCCTACTATTTATCAAGAAGATAGTTTGAATATATATAAAAATCAAATAATGAATAAATCAAACATAAAAACCGTGGAAGAAGAGGAAATAATTCAAATTGATGAAGAAGAAATAGAAGAAGTTGAAGAAATTAATAAAAAACAAGAACTAGAAATTACAACAAATCAAAATAATGATGATGAATCTGATGATGATGTAATAATAACAAAAATTAATGAAAAACCAATATTAATAATTACAGAATTTCAAATAATGTTAGAAATAATTAAATTTATAATTGATAAAAATTTTATTAAAATATCTCAAGAAGAAATTTTAAATAATCAACATATTTTAAATTTATTAAATAATTTAACAAATTTAAAAATATCAAATATAAATATACCAATACCAAATATAAAATTTAATAATTATAAATCAATTTTATTTAATAAAATAAAATATAATTTAAAAAAATTAAATTTAATAACAATTCAAAAAAAAAATTCATATATTATAAAACTGAAAAATTTAAAAATTTTATATATAAATTTAAAAAAAATTTTAAATTGTTTAAAAAAAAATCAATTTTTTTATATAATTGAATTTTTAAAAATTTTTGAAAAAAATGAAATTTTAATTAATAATGAAAATTCAGAATTAAATTTAAATTTTAAATTAATTAATGGTTTAATTGATTATTTAATTGAAAAAGATCAACCAAATTCAAAAAAAATTTGGAAATATGATGCAAAAAAAATAGCTTGGTATTATATATAACGTCGATATTAGATCTCTCGGTTAAATGCGTACACCATTTTTTTTTATCTTATCGAAAATATATAAATCTAAACAATCGCAACAAAAAATTTAAAAATTTCAAATTGCTCTTCTTTTCAAAAATGGTTGATCCAATAACTTGTCATATATTAGATACCACACGAGGTAAACCAGCAAGTGATGTAATAGTTCAATTATATTCCCTTCCTGATATTGAATCAGAAGAAACTTCAGGTAATATTAATGAAATTCAATTTGCAATTGGTAAAACTGATAAAGATGGTCGTATTAAAAATTGGTCTTTTAATCCTTCACAAAAATTAATTAATTCAAATTTAGGTATTAATATAACAAATAATTTATGGGAAAATTTAATACCTGGTATTTATAAAATTAAATTTTTAACTGGAAAATATTTTAAAGATTTAAATTCTTCAACTTTTTTCCCATTTATTGAAATTATTTTTAAAATTGATAATCCTCCTGATAATCATTATCATATTCCTTTATTATTAAGTAATCATAGTTATACTACATATAGAGGTAGTTAGTTATTTAATATAAATAAAATAAAATTGTATATATTGTTTTTTTTATTCTAATAAAAGAAATGGGTATTATTTTGTGAACTTTCATGTACCAACATTTCATTACATTTATAATAATTTAATTCATTTTTAATACGATTAATTTCTTTTGGATCATTTAATGAATATTGTGTAACTGCTTTATTATAACGTTTATATAAATCTCCTGCAAATGTTTCATTAATATAAATTTTATTTGAAAAGAAAACTTTTTTACGATTAAAATTTGATAAATTATTTTCACTATTATCTAATATTCTTCTCTTTTTTAATATTGAATTTGATGATTTATTAGTTTTTATTATTATTTCTTGTTCTTCTTGTTCTAAATATTTAATTTTTGATAAATCTTCAAATTTTTTAATATGAACTTCAATTGTTTTATAATCTTTAAATTGTTTAATATATTTTAAATGTGCTGGTAATTTACTTCTGTCTTCTTCATGTAAATTATTATACATATGTCTAATTTGTTGAATATCTATAGTTATTGATTTATTATCATCATTTAAAACTTCTTCAACTTCTTCAACTTTTTCTTCTCCTTCATCTTCTTCATCTTCTTCTTCTTGATCATCAGTTGTTATTTCATGTTCATCAATAGTATCAAGATCTTGTTCATCTTCTTCATATTCATCATCTTCTTCTTCTTCTTCTTCATCTTCTTTATCAATTTGATTAGATAATGTTTTTTCATCCAATGTTGACCAATAAACTTCATTTTGTAAAAACATAATATTTTCATCAATATATTCATCAGTTGAAAGTCTCTTACTATCTTTTAATTTTTGATCTTTAATTTGTTCTTTATTTAATTCATCATCTTTTAAAAATGGTTCATTTAAATTAATTTCATTTGATATTTTATTTAATAATAAATTTTGTGGTGGTTTAGTTGGTGTTAATTCATTTTCAAATTTTTCATCAAATGTTAACATCATTTCTTCAAATAATCCAGATTCTTCAGGTTCAAAATCTGGTAATTCTCCAATTTTTAATGATGGTGCAAATTCACTCAATACTGATGATCGATTATTATTTGATGAACGTGGTGGTTCAACAACTATAGGTAAATCAAATTCATCTTTTTTCTTCTTCATAAATTTAAATCTTGATTTATTTGGAGATGGTGATGATTTATCATTAATTACATCAGTAGATGATGTATTCTTCAATTTTTTAAAGAATGATTTGAAATTGGCTATTGATGTTGATTTAGGTGGTGATTTTTTTGATGATGATGATGATGATGATAATGAATTTTTGGATATTTGTGGTGATGATGATGATACTTGTTGTTGTGGTTCATATGGACGTGATGAAGAAATCATAGATTTAACTGAAGATAAAGGTTTATTCATTTCAGGCATTGATTTAGTCTTTTTAACTAATTTTTCTTTCTTATTATTATTATCATCTAATAATAATGATTTTACAGGTGGCAGTTGTTGACCATTATTATTATTACTTTCAATTGGTGTACCAGCAAGTCCTGAAGATATTAAAGGTTTTGAATCAGGTAATAATGATGGTGTACTTTCTTCATTTAATACTTTCTTTTTTGGTCTTCTCTTTTTAGGTCTACCTTTAACTTTCATATTTGGTGATTTTTCAATTGGTGGTGGTGGAATTGGTGATAATTCTTCTATTAATAATTCTTGTTCTTTAATTATTGCTGCTACTTCTTCTTCTTCTTCATGAGTAGTAACTAAATTAGGTGGAGTATTTGGTGCTGATTTAGATATATTTTTAACTTCATGAGGTGAATTTAAACTTGCAAAAAAATCTCCACCTGATGAACTTGATGAAGCATTACGATGATGTTTTCTTATAGTATTATCAACAACTTTTACATCACCTCTTGGTGGTACTTCTGTTTGGGTATCATTTAAATATTTATTATAAATTGATGGATCAACAACATAATAATCATCAGTTGATGATTTATTTTCTTCACTAGTTGGAGTTTGAGGATTTGAATTAGTTAAAGATGATGGTGGTGGTTGACGATAAAGTTTTTGAAATTGTGGAGTAGTATCTATAAGTTCATTCAAATGATACAGTTCTGGTGATGATTCATTTAAATATTGTTCAACAAATGATTCAGTATCTATGGTTGGTTCAGGTAATAAACTAATTTGACTTTTTCTACTATTATTAGTTCCAGATCCAGTACTACTTGTAGTACTTGTATTCAGTCTATCATCGATAAATGAACCAGCATTTATACGTGGAGGATAAAATCTTCTATTTTGTGGAGTTGTTGTTATAGTAGTATTATTTGATTTTGGTGTTAATGTTGTTGGAGTTTCTTTTGATTCTTTAAAAGTTTCACAATCTGGTGTCATTATTGGAGTTCCAAATATATCATCATCTTCTTCTACACTAATTTCTGTTGATCTTGAAATTTGTCGAAGTATTGGTTTAGTTGGTGGTATTGAAATATCTTTAATACTAGTATTTTGACTATTATTTTCATATAAATTTTTACCATCTTCATTAATTGATTTAAAACTTGTTTGAACTGATGAAGTTGAAAAATTATGTGATAAATCAATTTGTTTTTTATGATCTTTTTCTTCAGTTGATGATAACATTTTAAAAGTATCTTCACTAGCTTCATTAACTGTACTTAAAGTTGTATCATCAGTTGCAGTATCTGGATGATTATTACTTTCATCAGATGATCCAATACTATTTACAATATCATTAGATCCAGTACTATTTCTAACTTCATTAGTTTTATCATTTGAATCAATACTATTTTTTTCATTTAATGATGATGATGATTCAATACTAGTTCTATTTGTTGTTATACCTTGTAATTGAATTTTTGTATTATTATTTTCATCATTAATTGAAGTTGATGGAGTATTACTTATAGATCGATTAACATTATTACTTGAATTATTATTATTAGTTAAAATATTTGAAACATTTGATACATTTGAATTAGTTGAAGACATTGATGAAGAATTTGAATATTCTTTTTGTTTATGTAATTGTGGTTGTTCAGTTCTAGTTATATTTTGAGATTGAAATTTATGAATATTTTTTAAACTTGTACTACTATTATTACGATAATTTTCATAAGGTACTTTATTATTATCTTGAATTATAATATTAGTATTTATATCACCTTTATTACCACGAAGATTATTAACTAAATTTTGTTTATGTAATAATTTAATATTTTGTAAAGATGCTGATTTAGGTAGTGAATTTGGTGAATTATTAGAACTACTAGACGATAGTGATGATGAATTTATAGAAATTGGTGAATCACTTGAAATTTGATTATTATTATTATTA
The DNA here is from genome assembly GCA_030582535.1 of Insectozyma bohioensis. Taxonomy (NCBI): domain Eukaryota; kingdom Fungi; phylum Ascomycota; class Pichiomycetes; order Serinales; family Debaryomycetaceae; genus Insectozyma; species Insectozyma bohioensis. The sequence goes on along the minus strand of JAKTXL010000038.1, from coordinate 35,751 downwards.
TTATTATTTCTCGGGCTTGGAGAATTATAATAAGAATTTGGATTTGGACTTGAATTTGGACTTGGACTTGGTATTTGAGATTGAGGACTACTACTCATTGATGAATGATTTTTATTTGTTGAATTTGTTGGACTATTATTAGTACTATTACCAGTTGATGATGTTGATATTTTACTTGGTCTATTTCTTCGTTTAGAACTTGGAGCTGTTCTTGGTCTAAATACTTCACCGTTTGGAAAATAATAAACACCTTCTTTTGAATAAAAAGCACTATTATTACTATTACTAGTTAGACTATTATTATGAAAAGATTCAGTACTCCCAATTTTAGGAGATAAATGATTTGAATATGGTTTTTTAGAAGGTTTTTTAATAAATTTACTATCAAGTTGTATTAAATTGTCAGTTGATAAATCTCGATGTAAAGTTTGATGAGGATGTACAGATGAATTAACTGTTGATATTGAAGTTAAAGAATTTCTTCTTGATGAACCTATCATAATTTAATAATAATTTTGGAATATATGTATGTAAATGTATGTTTGTATGTTGTGTGTTTATCTTTTCTTGTTTATTATTTATTTATTTAGTAGTCTCGCTTTTTAACTCTAAATTTTTTTTTCTTGGTTGGGGTTGTCCCTGGATTGGATTAAATCAATTAATTGAAAGTAGTTTTGATAATGAATTTATATATTTCTATATCAACGCGTAATTGATGATGATAAAGTATAATTGATTAACGTAATCTTAACATATAAGTTAAAATGGCAACCAAATTGATGAATAAATGTTTTGGTGGTAAAAAAAAAAAAAATTAATCTGACAAAAAAAAGAAACTTTGAATATTGAAATGTAAGTCCAAGTAAGATTAGAAATCTGTAAATCTAATTCTATTTTCTATATTTAGATTGAATAAATTATTGATAAAACAAAGTTAAGTAAGTTGTTGATAAATTCAAAATTTTAATTGATGAATGAATATTTAGCAACTTGTTGTTTAATCTAAAAGAAAGGAAAATTGAATAATATTAAATAAATTAGATTTGAAGTGGTTGAAGTGGTTGAAGTGGTTGTATTTGGTGGTTGAAGTGGTTGTTTTTGGTGGGTGTTGTTGGTTGGTTGTCTGAAAAATAATATAAAAAAAAACAAATTAAAATTAAACGAACGGAATGATAATTATTAACCTTATAATTTAGAAAACAAGAAACGAAAAGAAAAGAAAAACAAAACAATAATTGGGGTGGTGTGGTGGGGGGACAATGACAATCAATAATATTGTTTATTCTTGTTTCTTGATTAATATTATCAACACTTGAATATTAGATGGGATAAGAAAGATTGAAAAAATATTTAATAAATTTAAAAAAGAAAAGAAAAGAAAATTTTGAACGAAGGAAGAAAAGATTTTGATAATTAAAATAAAAAATAAAAAATAAAATAAAATAAAAAATAAAAAAAAAAAAGAGAAATTTTTTATTTTTATTTAGAACACAAAATTAAACAAACTAAACTAAATATACAGTATAATATAATATAATATTATTATACAATACAATCTAATATTATATAAATTGAATCGTTTAAATTTAAATTTCTCAGTTTTTTCATTTTTAAAAAAATCATCAGTTTAACTTTTTATTCAATTGACATACATACATACATACATACATATAAAGAGAAATAGTAACTTAATTTAGTTACTTATTCATGTATGATTATTTCAATTCAAGATGGCGGGCTGGCTTTATCTCTTTTCGTTTTGTTTTACTTTTTTTTTTTTTGCTTTCTTTATTTTTAGTTTGTTTTAGTCTATTTGTTGTTTGCCTTGCTTTACTGTACTGTATACTTTACTCTACTTTGCTGTCCTTCTGTTTTGTTCTTTTTTTCATTTTCATTTTCATTTTAGATGGGGTTCTATTTTATTAAAAATTAAACTGTCTGTAATCTTTAACCATTTCAAAGTGGGTACAAGATTAAGCATAATCGTAAAAACTATAATTTTCTTTTCTTGTCTTTTTCTTTTTCTTTTTCTATTACTCCTGTTTCAGTCTTATTTCAAGATACTTTTGACAGAGAACTAAATTATCAAATATTATAATATAACCATATTAAGATTATGATTATGAACTAATTAATCAAATTGTATATATATATTATCGGATATAAACATAAAGTTTTTACCCCTGACCCATAATAAAAAATTATAACAATAAAAAAGTATAAATATTTAACCCATGGCAATTACAATTATCAATTAAAAATATAAAAATTTAAAATATATAAAAAGAGTCGAGTTCATTTTTATTTTTGTAATAGAACAAGAATGTGATACAAAACAAAATCACAACAACAAGATAATAAAATAATAATAATAATTTAGTAATTGAAAAAGTTACAAAACATCTTTTTTTTTTTCTTTTTTGTTCAATTTTTGTTTGTTTTAGTATGTCATTTAGAACTTAGACAGAAGTTTTTTTTCTTTTTCACTTTTTTAGTTTTTTATTTAAGTTATTATACATTTATGTATAATACATTTGTATATAATACATATTATTTTTATATAAACATTTTATTATTATTATTACCTTTGTACATAATAAAATTCAGGGGGCTAAGTAAAAACAAAAATAAACAATATATATTAACTTTTTCAATTATTAAGAATCAAAAAAATAATGTTATATATATATATATATATATTTGGATATTCTTCTTGATATGCTTTAACTATCTCTTCGTCAAATATAATTAATTAATTGATAAAGTTCCAAAGTAAATAAATCAAGTCATGTGATCTAACATCTAATTTTTTAAATTTTAATAATTACACAAAACTTTAAATTTAAATATCTAATTTTTATTACTAAACTAAATAAACCCCCCATATATTATTAATCCACCCTTCTTTAAAAAACGTACAACTTCAAAACTTAGAATAACAAAAAGATCAATATCAATTAATTAAAAAGAATTTAATTAAAAGAAGTAAAAGAAAAATATAAATCATCGTTATACGATGAATAAAAAGGGGTAAAGAAGAAAATAATAAAAAACGATTTAAAAAAATATTGACAAGAAAAAAAAAATAATTAAAAGTTTGATATGTTTCAATTTAAATATTTTAGAATAAACTTTTTGGTTAATTATTACAAATAATATAATTACAACTAATTAATTCAATATATTTATATTATATTATATTATATTATATTATTTATTTATCTCAATTTCTAACCGAATACCGAAAGATTGTGAAGTAAAAATATCTTGCGTAAATTAACTTTACAGTACTTTACTTTACTTTACTTAGGTTCATTATGTTTTTTTAAGCCCACCATCCCCCGATCCCATTGCCATGCCATGCCATGCTATGTTTTTCTTTGCCCCATTTCATAAAAAACAATTTTAAGGAACCAACATTAAAATGACTTCCCAATGTTCATTTCAACAACTCTCTCTCTCTCTTTTAAATATTTCATTACGGAGTTATTAAATGAGTTTAGAGTTGTACGAATAAAACGATTCTTTTTTTATTTATTGTTTTAAACAAATCCCAAACACCCCCCAAGAAAAACAATAGAAAAAAAAAAAAAGAAAGAATTTAATCTCGAACCATAAAATTTAAATAATTCGGTTTTACTTAAATTCTTAAGAGGATCACAAAATTAGAGAATTTTGAAAAACCAGAGAACACACAAATTAAAAAAAGTATTTGATTTCAATTGTTAATTAAAATCACAAAATAATTTTTTCAATTGTTTTTTTCATCTTTGTCTTGTTTTTTTTTATGTCAATTTGTTTTTTTTTTTGACTCCTGCCTTTTCTTGGTAGCCCCCGTTATAATTAGAAACAACAACATACATTTAAGCTATATATAGAGATAAGCTATTTACTTATTTAGGGTACATCCTATTATAATATAATTGAATAGTTTGAGGTAATTCCCCTTTATTCTTAACATAATGATCAACCCAATATTTAACTAAAATAGTAGTTTCTGTAATATTCTCTTCTGTAATATTATCTGATACAACAATAGTATTTGATTTTGATTTAGTTAAAGAATTATTCATAATATTTTCAGTATAATCTTTAATTTTATCAAGAATTCCCATATTATTTTCTTCTGGTCTCCAATCACTAACTAAATCAGGAATATGAAGATAATTATAATCTGTTTTTAAAGCCCAATAATTTCGAACTAAATAAAAAAAACTAATTGATCTAATTTCATTATCATTATTATTTAAATAATTATAATTATGAACTAATAAACAAAGAATTTTTTCATAATATTTTGAAATATATAAATCATCATCACTAAGTAATACAATACCTGAAATATAAGATTGAATCAGTAAATAAAAATAATTTTGAGGTAATTTCCATTTAACTTTCCAACTATTACGATATCTTAATTTCCCCCCATTATTATTAATAGAATCTTTTTTATTTTTACTTTTACTTTTACTTCTTGAATTATTTGATTCTAAATAATATAATCTTTCATAAATCATAGCAATTGTAAATAATTCAAATGAATTAGTATAACATATAATTGATTCCATATCTTCTAAAGTTGATAATAATTCTTTCTTTTTTAAATTAGAATCATTAACTTGACAATATCCACGTAATAACATTAAATTTTGAATTGAATAAGAAGTATTATTTGAATCATTATCAAAATTTAAAATTTGATTAAATAAATTAGTTGCATCTTGATATTGATGACGTAACATTGCAATAAATCCTTTAATTATAATAATTTGTAATTTTTCTGTTAAAATATTAGTTGAATTAGTAGTATTATTACCATTTTTACTAAAAATTGATAAAACTCTTGATTTTGATTGTTGTTGATTATTATTATTATTAGATGATGATGAAAATTTATTATTTAAATAATCAATATATTGATTAATTAAAGGTTCTAATTTTAATATTGAATAATAAGCAATATCAGGACCAAATAAAAAAATTATTTCAATTAAAATTTTTAATGGATTATTTTTTGGTAATTTTCTATCTTTATACCATTTTTCTAATAATGAATTAACAAAATTAATTTTAGTTACAATAATTTGACATTTACCAATAAATAAATTTAAAGGAAATGATTTATTTAAATTATTTAAATCAATTAATTGATCATCAAATGATTTACATTTTATAGGTAAAAAATTATTTTGATTATTATTTTTTCTTTCAATCATTAATTCATTAATTTCTTTACCTAATTTAATCATTTCTAAATTCATATTATTTAAATCTGATTCATTAAATATACCATTTCTCAGAATATCCATAATTTCACCTAAACATCCCATAGCACTTTGAAAATCATTTAATTCAATACAAATTTTACATAATACTTGAAGATAATATTTTCTTGTTGATTCATTTGGCGCCATACAAATTGCAAAACTAATTTCTCTTAAACCACTTGTTGTACGACCTAATTTAATTAATGTACAACCAATTATTAAATTAATAACAGGAGGATAAAAATCATATTGAGATAATTGAGGTAATAAAAATAATATATTAACTAAATTATTTGAATTATAAAATTGACGTAATTGTTGATATAAAGTTTTAATATCATCATTTTCTTGTGAATAAATTGGTGTTAAATGATGTAAATCATGAATTGATGAAATTGATTGAAATGATTGATTTTCTTTTAAATTTAAATTCATTAATTTATTATTTAATAAAAGAAAAAGTTATATTGATTGGCGTTAAAAAGAAAGAAAAGGAATTTGAAATGTTTTATATTTTTTTTTTTTGTTACAACTAGAAAAAAATGCCCCTATAAAAAAAAATACCTCCTAATCGAGATTCCATAGAAAATAAATTACAGAGTTTAATTAATTAATAGAATTGAAATACAGGAATTAGAGATTAAGGGAGAGTTCTTGTTGAATTCCAGATCTCCTATATTACTTCATTTTTACCCGTACGTAAGTATCACACTTTTTAAGTGTAACTAAATTATTTCTCTTTCTTATTCAACCTTTTTAACTGCGAAATATTAATTCCAAAAAAAAAAATAAAATAAACTTTTGATATGAATTAAAACCAATCAATTATCAAATAGCTTATTATGAAATATTTAGTAAACCCATTTTTAATTTATATAATAATATTTTTTTTACCAATATATATTCAAAGTTTGGAAGTAATTATAAATGATGAAGAAATTGAACAACCAATAAATACATTAAAATCAAAATTTAAAAAATATGTACCTGAATTACAAGAAACTTTAGAAATTCCAATTAATGATAAACAACAAAGTATTAAAGATTCTTTTATTCCTCATAAAATTAAAATGTCTAGTATTAGATCTAGATTTAGGAAAGATTTATCAGTACTGAGAATTTTAGATTTAAATAAATCATCAAAACCAACTCAAGAATTAGAACCTGAAATAGATGATAGTGAATCTGAAGATATTAATAATAGTACTGAAACTGAAACTGAAACTGAATTTAATTTATCTTCAAAAATTCAATCTAAAAGATCTTGGATAAAAGAATTTCTTTTATTTAAAGAAAAAAAAGGCCAACCAATAATTAAAAATAAACCATTACATTCAACCATAATCAATTATGAAGATACTATAAGTAATCCAAGAGATTTAAAAAGATGGGTTAGATTAATAGTTGATGAACATTCAAATCAAGGTAAATTAAAATCTAAAAATTATGTACAAAGTGAAATTGAATTAGATATTGATGAATTTATTGATTATTTAGTAAATGAACAAGGTTTTAATCCTGATGATTTACAATTTTTAAAAATTAAAAATTTAGATTATGGTTTAAATGAAATTGAACAAGAATTAGGTAAATTAAAAAATGTAGTTGGATCTCCAAAAGTAATTAATATTGGTGGTGAAGGAAATAATGGTAATGAAGAAAATAATTCAAGTATAATTTTACCTTATCCTAGTTCATATTTTGGAATAATAATTATACTTTTATTTTTTTAAATATATTTATTCATCAGTTTTTTGAAAAACTTCAATATTTGTAGAACTTAATCTCCATAATATCATCATTAATATACTTTGATAAGGATCAAATTTTTTAGCAATATATTTAACATAAGCATCATGAATTGGTATCCAATTTCTTTTTGAATCTGATTTATTAGCAAATTTAGTTTTCTTTTTTAATAATAATTGAGTTTCTTCATCTTTTAAACTTTCTAATTTAATTAATTTTAAATATTCAGGTCTTTTATTTAAATATCTAGCCATACCTCTAGCAATACCTAAATCATCTTCAGCAAATACATTCATATCTTCTAATGTAAATATAGCAAACATTTTAGCTGACCATATACCAATACCTTTTAATTTACATAATTCAATTAATATTTCATCAATTGTAGAATTTTTATAAAATTCTAATTTTGTTAATATATGATTTGAATCATTAAAAGTTTCACTTATATTTTGAACATATTTAACTTTTGAATTTGATAATCCAACACTTCTTAATTCATCATGAGTAAAATTTAAAGTTTTTTTAGGTGTTGGAATTTCATTATTAAATAAATTTTTAAATCTACCTTCAATTGCATTAGCTGCTGAACCACTAACTTGTTGACCAATAATTGATCGAATTAAATTATACCAATATGAATGAATTTTATCATGATCCAAATCTTTTTGAAGTTTAGAAAATTCTTTACTACCAAATCTAATAAATTTTGAATGAACTATAATTGGATATAAACTTGGATCAATTTTTAATATATGTTTAATACCTAATATAAATTCAGGTGTATGAAAATCAATATATTCTTGAGGTAATGATAAATCTTTTGGAATTTCAATATGAGTTAATAAATCTTCTATATCAGATGAAGTTTTATTTAATTTTGGTTTTTTAATTAATTTTGGTTTTGATATTTTATTGATTGATTGATTAGTAATAATTGGTGATATTGAATTTATAGGATGTTCAGTAGATAAATTTCTTGTAGAACGCGTTATTCTCTTCATTATTAATGATAATTTGTTTAAATTGAATATTTCTTTAATAATTAATGATGTTAATAATACAATTGTTGTACGTGTTTGAAAATTGTGACTAATAAAGATGGAAGCTGTTAAATTTTTTTTTTTTTGTCTGCAATTTATTTTTTTGTCTATTATCACCAAATTTTCAAACCACCCACCCCCACCAAAAACAAGGTATCTATAAGATATATACATTCAACATCAATTGTTGATTTTAATCAAACTTATCCATCAATTAATTCAAAAAAAACTAATATTTATCCATTATTGATAATTAATAATATTTATACCTTTTGATTTCTTTTTTTTTTTTTAAATGACTTGAAAATCTTGCAGCCAAAAAATGTTTGTAGTAATATGATACATCAAAAATTATATTTAAAATAATCCAATTTGCCATTCCATTCTAAAAAAAAATTATTTGTTTCATCTAGTAAAACAAAATGAAACAATCAATATCTATACATAATTTAAATATTGGTATTACATTAGAAACTCCAATTAATACAAGACAAGCAATAGTTGGTTCATTAATTTCATTAAATTATCAAGAATTTAATTCAACAATGATTCATTTTGAAGAGAATTCAATTTCCAAAGTTAATAATGATAATAAATTAAAGAAATTTTTAAAATCAATTAAAAATAAATTAAAAAAATCCTTAAAATTTAATTTCAAAGAATTATTTAATAGACTGAATAATGTTGATAATTTTGAAAAACAATTCTTAATTTCAGATACTTCAATTCCAGAATTTTTATTAATTCCTGCTTCACATGTTACTAAAAGTTTAGAAATTCCAATATTTGATAGAGAATGTTTAAAAATTAATCGTTCTGGTAAATCTCATAAAGTTCCTGAAGTTGAAAATTATTATTGTCATGCATTTTCAAGATTATCTTTACAATCTTGTAATGATAAATCGGTTTTCGATAATGATGAAACCAATCAAACTTGCTCAACTACACCTCAATAAAAAATTGTTATATAAATAAATATAAATAAATATATAAATGTAATTGCGTTGTCAATAGAAACAAACTGTTCGCGAAATTCTTATCACCTATAAAAGTTTTTTACAACAGTCAATCCAACCCATCAACATTTGAATAACAATTCCTTTAATTATATAATTCAAATTACTTATATATAACAATTACTTATATATAAATCAAATTACTTAAATTATTGTTGTTTTTTGATTTTGATTTTGATTTTTCCAATTTATGATTTATTTTTTTCTATTGTGTTGCAAAAATTCAAAAAATCAATCAATTTTTTTACCAATATTAATAGAAATAAACATACATGGTAACAACTTCTGAACTAAATCAATTAAATAGTATAAATGATAAAGAAGAAAAACAAACTACATTTACAACTAATTATGTTCCTGAATCAATTTTTTGGTTACTTCATCAAAAACAATTTAATGATGTCAATAATAATAATAATAATAATAATGATCAAGAAAATAATTTAAGGTCTAAGCGGTTACGTTATTTATTTGAAATGGATAATAATGATGAAGAAATTAGTCAAAAAGAATCATTTGAAATAGATAAAACAACTGAAGAAATTGATTATCCAACTACTCAATTGAAAAGTCAAGAAATAACTAATAATTTAGAATTTAAATTAATGGAATCATCTTTATTTACCAATAAACAATTTAGTATAAATTCTAGAAATAAAAGTTCTTCAAGTGGTCAAAATGAATTTAGATTTGGTTTAAAAAATAATACTAATAATAGTTCAATTCTAAATGATAATAGTAATCAATCTATATTTACTGATAATCTGTTTCAACATCCTCCAAAAGAGAATAGTAGTGAATTTGCAAGATCTTTAATACATTTTCCAAGATTAAAATCACCTGATATTTTAAAAGAAAAATCATCAAATAATAATATTGAAATTAATAAACTTAAACATAAACTTAAAAATGATGATAATGAGAATAGTGATGAAGAGATTATAAAACCAATTAAAAGATTTAGATCAAAATCTCTGTATGATTTAGTATTTCCAAATTTAAATTTTAAAAAACCAAAATCATTAAATAGTTCGTAATTAGTAGTTTAATTAATAAATGAAATATTAATAAAATGAAATATTAATAAAATGAAATATTAATAAATGAAATATTAATAAATAAATGCTGGTTGATATTCCCAGCGAGAAAGAATTAAAACCAAATTAAGTTAAATTAAATTAACGTGTCTTTCTAATTTTACGTTGTCTCGTTTCCACTTCCACATTTTTTGCCATTTAAACAAAAAAAAAAAAAACAAACAAAAAAATTTCCAAAACATATTACATCCAGATATTATAGATAACATTTATCATATATTATTAAATCTTACCCCGATCAATTCATTCAATCATGTTAAGAACTTTCACCCGTTCATTTACTGCTACTGCTGCTAAAAGAGATTTTGCTAGAGCTCAAATTCTTGGTCATGTTGGACATTTTGAATTTAAAGAAACAAGTAGTGGTGCTCCATTTGTTGTTTATAGTCTTGCTGTTACTGTTAAAAAAAATGAACAACCTGAATGGTTTAGAATAACTGCTTTTAATGAAAATCAAGTTAGTAGATTACAAAAAACTTTAAGAACAGGTAGTAAATTACTCGTTGATGTTAATTTAAGAACTAGTAAATATGAAGATGCTGAAACTAATAAACCAAGAACTTCAGTTAATTATATTCAAAGTAGTTTTGAAATTGTTAAATGGGGTAAAGATGTTGAAGAAGGTGCCGAACATACTCAAGGTGAATTTGAAGAACAACATTAAATTTAGATAATAGAAATATAAAAAAAATTAAAAAAATAAAAAAAAAAAATAATGTGTGTTTTTAAAAGTGATTCAATAATCTATTCTAAATAATATCTATGTAATAATATATATATTCTATTCTAATATAAATCTTCAGTCAAACCTAATTCATAAGCATAAGCAATAGTTAATTTAGCATGATCTTTCATATGATTAAAATCGAGTTGATCAATTACATCAAATTCAGAATGACCCCAACCAATTCTGTTATATTGAGATTGAGGAACTGCTTCCATCATAAATGAAGCTGGATAACCATTTCTTCTAGCTGATGCATGATCACTACAAGCATAACCACAACTCATAAATTTATATGGAATATCACTATAAGTATCAAATAATACAATTAAAAAATCATTCAATTCTTTATTAACAAAATCTTCAATTAAAGCAATATGAATTGGATGACCAGCATCAGTAGTTTCTTTAGTAAATCCAGTCATATCTTGTTGTAACATTGATACTACAGTTTTATTTTTTAAATTATAATCATAGAAAATATCAGCAGAACCTAATAAACCAACTTCTTCTGCTGAATACCATTGAAATTCTATAGAATTATAAGGTTTGAAATTTCCTTTTTTAATTTCTTCAACTAATAAATAAAATGATTCTAAAATTGTAATTGATCCTGAACCATCATCATCTGCACCTGGTGCTCTACCTTCCATTGGCAGTTTTAAATTAATAGAATCTTGATGAGCACCAACAACTACAATATCATCAACTTTTCCTTTAATTTTTGCAATAATTGAAAATTGATCCCAATCTTTATGAGCAAATTTTTCAATACTAATTCCTTCAACACCTTTTGAAATTTTTTCTAATTGACCATATAACCATTCAGCACTATCTAAACCAGTTTTAGATTTATAATATCTAGTATAAAATGAAGTAAATTTAGTTAATTTTTTTTCAATTCTTTTAGTACTAATATCATTAAAAATTTTAAATAATTCATCTTGATATTTAGCAACTTTTGGATAATTATAAATTGGAATTTCTTTATCATCATCATCAGAAGTACTAGTAATTGGTCTCCATAACCAATTTTTCATATTTTTAATAAATTGAGGAGTTTGATCAACCAATCCTTGTTCAAGTGCCAATTCAATAGGGAATTGATTAGTTATATCCATAAAATTTATATCTTTTCTTTTTAAATTTAATTTATCTTCTTCAGATACAATTCTATAATCATTTGGACCCAATTTAATTAATCTATCTTTTTCATCAAAGATTGAAATTACATTTGATGAAGATAATGGAGATGATTGAACCAAAGAAGTTAAACCAATAATCGCTATTAATAAAGACTTCATTTTTTAAAGTTTATTAAAGTTTATTAGATTAATAATTATTTTGGTATGGGGGGATTTAAATTCATTAAATATAGTTTGTATTATATATTGTGGGAAGTGCGCTGGTAGAAACTTCTTTATCTCGTGCCTCACGAAGATAAGAACAAGCGACTCAGGGCTACAAAAGTTAAATTGGAACAAACAATAAATCTTCTCCAATGTAACTTACAGACATTTTATCGAAATTTGTTGATTGCAACATTAAAAATTTAATTTCGCTTACAATTGACTTTGACTTTTTTTGACTTCTATATTTTGACTCTACAAAATACTATAAACTATTTATAATTCTTTATAATTCTTTAGCTAAACTTAATTCATATGCAAAAGCAACTGTTAATTTAACATGTTCTTTAATATGATCCCAATCTAATCTATCAATGGTATCCATAGTTGAATGAATATATTTATTAGTATATTTCATTTCACTTTCAATTAAAAATGCTGATGGATAACCATTTTCCAAAGCACTTGCATGATCTGAACATGCATAACCACATTGAGAATCATGATATGGAATAGAATTATAAGTATTAATAATTAATTTAATAAAATTATTTAATTCAACACTTGTATAATCATTAATTAAACCAAAATGTGGTTCAACTCCAGCATCAATTGAACCTTGAGTATAACCAGTCATATCTTGTTGTAACATACCAACAACTACTTTTTCAGCTTTTGAATATCTTGCAAATAAATCTACTGAACCTAATAAACCACCTTCTTCAGCTGAATACCAATGAAATTCTAATGTATTATAAGGTATAAAAGTTTTATTTTTATAAGCTTCAATAATTAATCTTAAAGATTCTAAAGTTGTAATAGAACCTGATCCATCATCATCAGCACCTGGAGCTCTCATAATATTTGGAAAGATTAAATTTGTTGAATCTTGATGAGCACCAATAACAACTTTATCAGTAATTTCACCTGGAATTGAAAGAATAATAGAAAATTGATCCCAACCTTCATGATGAATTTTAGTTATAGTAACAACATCATTAACTGGTTCAATTATATTAGAAATTTGATCAAATAACCATTGAGCACTTTCTGCACCACTTTCAGATTTATAATATCTTGAAAAAAATGAAGTAAATTTAGTTAATTTTTTAAACATTAAATCTAAATCAATATTTTCATAAATTTTATTAATTTCATCATTATATTTAGTAGTTTTTGGATAATTATAAATTGGAATTGTTTTTTTTAAAGTTTTAATTTGTTTAGAACCAATTAACATTATATTATTCCACCATGAAAATGGACCTGGTTTAACTATTAAACCTTGTTCATAAGCTTCTTCAATTGGAATTTGAGAAGTAACATCCATAAATTTAATATTATTTCTTTTTAAATTTAATTTATCATTTTCTGATACTAATTTATAAGTATCTGGACCTAATTTAATTAATCTATCTTTTTCAACATTAAAATTAGTAAAAAATGAAAGGGTATCAAATGACCATTCAGGAACATAAATTGGGAAAGCACTTATTAAACAAGTTAATAAACTTAATACTAATATTAATCTCATAATTGAACTAAAGAAGAATGAATTAAAAAAAGAAAAAACTAATGGCTGGTGGGTTGGCAAATTTTATAGGTTTTCTCGGTTTTAGTTTCATCGAATTTTTTTCGTGTGGAGTTAGTTGTATTTTAGGTAATATCACCGATTTGAGAGAAGCCATTCAATCCAAGTTTAGTATTAAAACTATAGATGTATTGATGAGTTTGAGAAGATTCTATATATATAGGAATTATATTGAATAAAACAGTTGTAAATATAATTCACTGTAAATATAATTCACTGTTTTAAATCAATTGCAACTCAACAATAAATTAAAATTTTAAAAATCTCCTTAAATCCCATCCATAGAATTATTTTATACAATTAATTAACTTCAACTTTATTCAATTAACAACTCAATCATGATAATATCTTATTCTACTTATTCATTAATCCTAGATGTTAATTAATGTTAGTCGTGTGAAATCGGCCAATATTTTGTATTGTTTTTTTGCTTTGTTTCTTTCGTTGTGTTTTTTTTTTACAACCCTCTTTGAAATTTTTTTTTTTTTTTTCCTTCTATAAACAAATCATCAAATTCATCCATTTAAACAACAATTCTTTTGTTAATATGGTAGTTCAAGTTCCAGGTCATACTGGTTCTAATATATCAGACTCCAAATATATTTCACCTACTTTAAAATTAAATGAATCGATTGTTGATGATAAAACATTACAATTTCATCAAGATAAATCAAATATAACTAATGGATCAACAAGAGGTCAATTATCTAGAAGATTTATTCAACCTGGAAGTTTAGATGTTAAAGAAGCAAATTATAAAATTAATATCCCTGATTTTGCAAATTTACCTCCTTTACAATTAGGTTCTAAATTTATATCAAATTTAAATAAAATTGATTCAAGTATACCTCATGATATTTTTTATTCTGAAACAATTAGTAAAAATGAATCAGGTTTAGATAATTATTATTTTGATTATGAAAATGGATTAAAAGATTTTTCCCGTTTTGAAAAAATTCAACAATTGGATTTACCTGATAGATTTTTTGAAGAATATAATTCAACTGAATCAATAACAAAAATTGGTTTATTTCCTGAAATTGAAAGAACTTGGATAACAATTGATAATAAATTAGTTTTATGGAATTATAAATTACCTCAATCTTCATTTAATCAATCATCTCAATTTTTAACTATAGATCAAATAAAAAATTCTATATTAACTGTTCAATTAGTTAAACCTAAAAAAGGTGTATTTTTAGAAGAAGTTAATTATTTATTATTAGTTGCAACTACTGTTGATATTAATATTTATATTGTTAAATATGATAAATCATTAAATAATTTAGAAATTTTTAATCCAAATTTATCAGTTTCAACTCAAGGTTTAGTTGTAAATAATTTTATTACTCATCCTAAAACAAATGAAATATTTTTTAGTGGAGAAAGTGATGGTATTAATATTTGGAAATTAGAATATTCAAATAAATCAAGTTTTATAAAAAATAAATGTGATAAAGTATGTTTAACAAAAGGTGGATTATCAAGTGTTATACCTAATATAGGATTTGGTTTTTCATCATCATCAACAACATCTGATAGTGTTAATATACCAGAAAGTATTGTTCAATTGGAAATAGATGGTGATAGAGATATATTATATTCACTTTCCAATAAATCTGTTATTAGAGTTTATAAATTACAACCAAAACAAGAACATTTAACTGAAGGAAGTACATTAACTCCAAGTCAAATATTTAAATCTGCATCTACTGTTTTTGTTGATGCAAGTAATTTTAAAGTTTTTGAAAGATTTAAAATTATTACAATTCAAAAAATTTCTCCACATGAATCTCTGGCTATACAATTGATTGCTGTTACAAGTAATGGATGTCGTATATTACTTAAATTAGGTTCAACAGGTGCATTTACTTCATTACTTAGTTCATCATTTACAGCTTCTCATGCATTAAAATTAAATCTTGTTAATATTAAATTTCCACCAACAAGAGAACTTCCTAAAATTAATGCTGAACTTGATTCATTTACAAGAGATAGACAATATATGTCACAACTTATTGATAGTCAACAAAAATCTCAAGTTTTAAGAAATACTAAATTATCAAAAATAATAAGTCCAGGAATATTTTTATGTGTAAAAAAAACTAAAAGATCAGATAAATTATTTATTGCAACTGCAAATTATGGTTATTTAAAAAAAAATAATAAATTAGTAGAAGATGCAGAATTTATGAAATATGTTTCTAATGAAGATGCTCCTTTTACTTATATTCAAGATATTGTTCAATTAACTCCTTCAATGAATGCAACTAATACTCCAAATGGTTATGCAAATATTGCAGCAAGTCAATATACAAAACAACCATTAAAATTTGCTGTATTAACAAATTTTGGTATAATAATATATCAATTTAAAACTTCAGATCAAATATTAAAATCATTAACTGATGAAGTTATAGAAAATTTTATTGAAGAAAATGGTTATGAAGAAACTTGTTCAAGTTTATTATATTTAGCATGTTCTTATGGACAATATAATTCAAATGATGCATATAAAAGAAAAGCTCAAATTTTATTTTCTACATGTGGTAATGGTGCAAGATTAACTGATGGACAAATATCTACTTCTCAACAATTACTTCCTCATCATCAAACATCTATACCACCAACTTTACATCCAACAGTTGATCAAGTTGTTTTAAGTGATAGATTTTATGGTACATGTTTATTAATTGCAAGACTTCTTCGAGATTATTGGAATACAAAAGTTTTCAGTCCATTACCAAATATTAAAATTATGAATAATGGTGATATTGAAGTTGCAAGTTTAAAAGATAGTAAATTACTTATTAAAGGTTTAAATATAGATAAAAAACAAGTTGAATATTTTATTGGATCAATAATTGTTTTAATAGATTTTTTTGTTGAAAATAGTACAAATATTCAAGGATTAAATGCTCCAAATTATAGTTCTGATCCAAATCAATTTGAAACTGAAGTATGTTTAAGAGCAGAACATATTGCATTTACTTCAATAATTAAATCATTAAATTCTATGAAAGAAGCATTATCTTTTCTTATGGTATTAATTGAAGAAATTAAAATTAATCAATCAAATTTTAATGAAATTTTTGAATTTTTATCATTAACTAATCAAGCAAATCTTTTATCAATTTCATTTAAAAATTTATTATTACCAAATAGAGATGTTAAAAATTTAGTTAAAGATTTATTATCATCAATTATTAATAAAAATATTTTAAAAGGTGGTTCAATTGATTTAATTGCATCTTCTTTACAAACTAGATGTGGATCATTTTGTTCAACTAATGATGTATTTATTTTTAAAGCTATTGAAAATTTAACAAGAGCTAAAAGAATTGGATCTAGAGATAATGATTTAAAAATAAAATGTTTAAAAAATGCTGTATTATTATTTGAAGAAGCTTATGAAACTTTAACTTTAGAAAATATTGAAAATTCTATTAATATTATGTTGGATCTTGAATTTTATGCTGGAGCTGTTGGAATGTTATTAAATATAGCACAAAAATTGGGTAATAATTTAAAAGTTCCAACTCAATTAAAAAAAGATGCAACTGAAATAAATAAAAAGAAAAATGATTTATATAATATTGTATTTAATATTCTTATAAAAGTTGATTTAAAAGCATTAAAAATAACAGAAACTAATAATCAACTTTTAATTAATGAATTTTTAGAAATTAGAGATTCAGCTTATGATGCATGTTTTGCATCAAATGATAAAAGTTTCCAATATGCATTTTATGAATGGTTTATTCAACAAGGTGTTAGTGAAAGATTATTGGAAGTTAATACATCATTTATATTACCATTTTTGGAAGAAAAATCTGAAAATAATTTAGCATTAAGTGATTTACTTTGGTTATATCATGCAAAAAGAGAAAATTATTTTGATGCTGCAAAAATATTATATGCATTATCAATTTCACAATTTCAACTTGAATTAAATCAAAGAATTGAATATCTTTCAAGAGCTAATGGTTTTTGTAATTGTGTTTGTCCACCAAATTTAAGACAAAAAATGATTCAACTTTCTTCTGTGATACAAGAATTATTTGATGTTTCTAATATTCAATTAGATATTTTAACTAGAATTAAAAATGATTCAAGAATTGTTATTGATAATAAAAAAACAGCTATTGAAGAATTAAATTTTAAAATTTTATCAATAAGTGAATTATTTAATAATTATACTGATTCATTAGGTTATTATGATTTATCATTATTAATATTTAAAATATCTGATTATAAAAATAGTGATGATATATTAAAAAGATGGGAATTATTTTTTGAAAAAATTTATTATGAATATAAAAATAATAAAGAACCACCATTTTATATCTTATTAAATGAACAATTTATACAATGTGGATCAAAATTATCATCTAATGATTTAGTATTCCCAATTGATGAATTAATAAAATTAATAAGTAAATATCTTCAAGAAGCAATTGATGAAAATCCTGTTATACAAAAACCTCCAAAAGGAATTATAGTTGAAATGTTTATAAAATCTGGTGTTAGTTATGAAAGATTATATTATGTTATGAAATCTTTAATTGAACATAATACTTTTGAAATTTATACTGGATTTACTAATGATTTAAAAACTAATGAAATGACATATTTAATAAAGAATTGGTATTCTACAGATAAAAAATTACGAGAATTGATTTCAGCTGAACAAATTGTTAATATGGGAGATTCATATACAATTGAATTGGACCCTATAAATAAAATTATTAAGAACAATAATAAATAGAATAGATATTTTTAATTTAATTTTAATTTAATTCATAAAATGTATTCTTTTGAACATCAAATCTTTCACTTTTAAAATTACCTAAATCATGAGGACGTAAATAATTTTCTGGTAAATGCATTCGTTGTAAATGTTTTTCATTTAAATATAACATTACTCCATCAATAACTAATCTTACTGCATTTGGTTCAGCACCTCTTGGCATTATAACATCAGCAAATTCTTTAGTTGGAAATATAAAATCACTCATTTCTGATCTTGCTCCTAATAAATAAGCATTTATAACACCTTCTAAACTATCTATTTTATTATTTAAAACATCTCTTCTTATCCATCGAATTAACCTAGTATCTGGATCACTATTTATAAATACTTTAATATTTGACATATCTCTAATTTCTTTATCATATAATGCATATAATCCATGAATTAATAAAACTTTTTGAGGTTTACCTAATTCACTTTCTTGATTTTCATTAATAAATTTTTTTAATTCATCAAAATTAAATCGTGATGGTTTTAATTGTGGATAATTCTTATTATCTTCATCATTTGATATAGTAATTGCTGCTGCTTTACTTGAAGCAAATTGACTTGAATTAACTGATGTTTTATTTCCATCATCTTTATAATCATTCATACTTATTATTTGTACATCAATACATTTTTCAGGAATAGTTGATAGAAGTTCATCTCTTAATGAAATTGCTGTAGTTCTTTTACCAGATGCATGTCCACCCCCTAATAATACTATAATTGATTTATTTTTTGAAGTTGTCATGATGATTAACTCATCTGGTAGAAAAAAAAAAATAAAATAAAAAAAAAAATTATCTAACTGCAAACAACTATTATGGATGAATATATAGACAATGAATTAGAATTTAGTCATAAATCCACAAAAGGGATCAAAATTCATCGTACTTTTGAAAGTATGAAATTAAAACCTGAATTATTAAAAGGAATATATGCATATGGATTTGAATCTCCATCAGCTATTCAATCAAGAGCAATTATGCAAATTATAAGTGGTAAAGATACTATAGCTCAAGCTCAATCAGGTACTGGTAAAACAGCAACTTTTTCAATTGGAATGTTACAAGCAATAGATACAAAATCAAAAGAATGTCAAGCATTAATATTATCACCTACAAGAGAATTGGCAACTCAAATTCAAAATGTTGTTAAACATTTAGGTGATTATATGAATATTCATACACATGCATGTATAGGAGGTAAAAATGTAGGTGATGATATTAAAAAATTACAACAAGGACAACAAATAGTTAGTGGGACTCCAGGTAGAGTATTAGATGTTATAAAAAGAAGAAATTTATCAAGTAGAAATATTAAAATATTAATTTTAGATGAAGCTGATGAATTATTTACAAAAGGTTTTAAAGAACAAATTTATGAAATATATAAAACTTTACCACCAGGTGTACAAGTTGTAGTAGTTAGTGCTACATTATCTCGAGAAGTTTTAGAAATGACAAGTAAATTTACAACTGATCCAATTAAAATTTTAGTTAAACAAGATGAAATATCTTTACAAGGTATTAAACAATATTATATACAATGTGAACAAGAAAGTTGGAAATTTGATACATTATGTGATTTATATGATAATTTAACAATTACTCAAGCAGTTATATTTTGTAATACTAAATTAAAAGTAAATTGGTTAACTGATCAAATGAAAAAACAAAATTTTACAGTTGTATCAATGCATGGAGATATGAAACAAGATGAAAGAGATTCAATTATGAATGATTTTAGAACTGGAAATTCAAGAGTATTAATATCAACGGATGTTTGGGCAAGAGGAATTGATGTACAACAAGTTTCATTAGTTATAAATTATGATTTACCAAATGATAAAGAAAATTATATTCATAGAATTGGTAGATCTGGTAGATTTGGTAGAAAAGGTACAGCAATAAATTTAATAACTAAAGATGATATTGGAACCATGAAAGAAATAGAGAAACATTACTCTACTAAAATTAAAGAAATGCCAATGAATATTAATGATATAATGTAAATAGAAATTAAATAGATCATTACACGATGAATAATAAAGAGCATTGCACATCTCTCTCTAGAAGAAAAAAAAAAAAAAAAAAAAAAAAAAATTTTAATTTTATACATCAAAATAGTTCAAAATGGATGCCCAATTTACATCATCATTGGAGGAAACTTTAAGACAAACTTTAGTTCCAGATTCTGCTGTTATTAAACAAGCATCCCTGAAATTAACTAAAGAATTTTATCCAAATCCTTTAGCTTTACCAGCTTTATTAACAATTTTACAACAAGCTAAAGAAGATGAGATTAAACAATTAGCAGCAGTTGAATCAAGAAAATTAATTTTAGATAATTGGGAAAAAGTTGATCCAAATTTAAAACCTCAATTAAAAGATTCATTATTAAAATCTGCTTTTAGTGAATCAAATAAACGTTTAAGAAATTTAATTATAAGAGTAATTGCTGCAATTGGTGAAGTTGATTTAGATGAAAATCAATGGTCTGAATTATTACCAACTTTAAATACTGCTATTCAAAGTAATGATACTCAAGCTCAAGAAGTTGGTACTTATGCTTTATATGCTTTATTAGAATCTCAAATTAGTTGTTTATTACCTCATGTTGTTGATTTTTTAACTTTATTTGGTACTATGTTAACTCAAGGTAGTAAAGAATCAAGAATTAATTCTGTTTTAGCTTTAGATGTTGTTTCACAAATTTTAGAAGAAGATGAAGAAGGTAATGATTTAGTTGCTGAAAAATTTAAATCAACTATTCCTGGTATGGTTGAAGTTTTAAAAGAAGTTATTGCAACTAATGATGCAGAATCTGCAAGACAAGTTTTTAATGTTTTTAATAGTTTTGTTTTATTAGATAATAAATTTATTGGTGATCATTTAATAAGTTTAATTCAAATTATTAGTGATATTGTATCAAATCAACAATTGGATGAAGAATTTAGAATTTTTGGTTTACAATTTTTAATTTCTTGTATTAGTTATAGAAAATCTAAAATTACTTCAAATAAATTAGGTCCACAAATTACTATAATTGCTTTAAAAGTTGCATCAGAAGAAATTGATATTGAAGAAGAATTAGAAAATGAAGATGAAGAAAATGAAAATGAAGAAAATTCTCCTTCATCATTAGCTTTAAGATTATTAGCAGTTTTAGCTGCTGAATTACCTCCTTCACAAGTTATTAATCCATTATTTGAAGCTTTACCACCAATGTTATCATCACAAAATCAATTTGAAAGAAGAGCTGGTTTATTATCTATTGGTGTTTGTTCAGCAGGTGCACCAGATTTTATTTCAAATCAAATTTCAAAAATTGTTCCTGCTTTAATTAATGGTTTAAAAGATTCTCAAATTATTGTTAGAGTTGCTGCTTTAAGAACTTTAGCTCAATTAACTTCTGAATTACAAGATATTATAACTGAATATCATGCTGAATTATTACCATTAATTATTGAAATTATTGATTCAGCTTCATCAGTTATGGCTTATAAATATGCTTGTTATGCATTAGATGGATTAATTGAATTTATGAGTCATGATGCTATGGGTAAATATATTGAACCATTAATGCATAAATTATTTCATATGTTACAACAAGCAAATACATCAACTTTAAAAACTGCAATTGTTTCAGCTATTGGATCAACTGCTTTTGCAAGTGGTAAAGCTTTTACACCATTTTTTGAAGCTTCAGTTCAACAATTGGAACCATTTATTGCTAATTCAGCATCTGTTGAAGGTATGAGTGAAGATGATATTGAATTAAGAGCAACAACTTTTGAAAATATTTCTACTATGGCAAGAGCTGTTGGTTCTGAATCATTTTCAAATTATGCTAAACCATTAGTTGAAGCTGCTTATACTTCATTAAGTTCAGAACATTCAAGAATTAGAGAATCAGGTTTTGCATTTATTGCTAATATGGCTAAAGTTTATGGTAGTGAATTTTCTGGATTTTTAAATGAAATTGTACCACAAATTTTAACATGTTTACAACAAGATGAATATACTATTGCATTTGAAGGTAATGAAGATGAAAATGATGAAGAAGAATTAGATGAAGAACAAGATCCTTTTAAAGTTCATACTGGTATTACAATTGAAAAAGAAATTGCATCAGTTGCTTTAGGTGAATTAGCTGTTGGTACAGGTAAAGAATTTTTTAAATATATTGAATCATCAGTTCAAGTTTTAGAAGATCAAATTGAAAATTCATTTGGTATGAGAGAAGCAGCAATGAGTTGTTTATTTAAAATTGTTAAAGCAATGTTTATTGCTATTCAAGGTAAAGATTTTAAACCTCCAAAAGGTGTACCACAACAATCATATATTGATTCAAATATTTTACAATTGATTGAAAAATTAAGATTAATTTCTATTAAACTTTTAAGTGAAGAATTTGAATCTACAATGGTTGCATGTATATTAGATGGTGTTTCAACTTCATTATATACATTTGGATCTATATTTATTGTTGAAGGTTCAAATACTGAACCATTAGAAAATTTATGTATTTCATTAATGAATTTATTAAAAAAAGAACATCCATGTCAATTAGAAGATGAAGAATTACCAAAAGATGTTGAAGATGCTTCAGAAACTGATGTATTATTAAATGAATCTACTTTAGAAGTTTTAATTAATTTATCATTAGCTTTAGAAGGAGATTTTGTTAAAATTTTTACATCATTTAAAGATATTATATTAAATGAATTTAATAGTAAATCAAAACCATTAAAAGTTGGTTCAATTGGTGCAGTAGCAGAAATGGTTGGTGGAATGAAATCTTCAAATCCTTATTCACAAGAATTATTACCAATTTTTATTAATAAATTACAAAATGATAAATCAATTGAAGTTAAAGGTAATGCAGCTTATGGTATTGGATTAATTATTGAATATAGTTCTGTTGATTTATCATCAACTTATCAACATATTTTACAATTATTATTTGAATTATTAAATAAAGTTGATAAAAAAGCTGGTAAATCAATTGATGATGAAGAAGCTAAAGATGTTGTTAATAGAGCTTATGCTAATGCATGTGGTTGTGTTGCTAGATTAATATTGAAAAATCAACAATTAATTCCATTAGAACATGTATTGGGACCATTATTAGATCATTTACCATTAGAAACTGGTTTAGAAGAAAATACACCAATATTTGAAGTTATTATTAAATTATATGAATCAAATAATGAATTAATAATTAATCAAACTCCAAAAATAATTGAAATTTTTGCAGGTGTTTTTAAAGGTGAAAATGAAAGAATTAAATTAATTAATGAATCAACTTTAGGTAGAGAAGAAAATATTGATGCAATGAAACAATTTTCAACTGATGAATTGAAAATTAAAGTAATTGAATTATTAAAATATTTAAATCAAAAATTTGCTGGTGTTGTTTCAAATAATGAAATTTTAAAATCAGTTATTGCTTAAAAAAAAAAATAAAACAAAAAAAAAGAGGATAATCAAGAATAGACATTTTTTTTTTTTAATCAGCCACTTTGGTTTTAATTTGGTTTTAGTTTATATTTAGTTTGTATAAATCGTATATATTTAGAAAATAAGATTTTTTGATATTTAGAAAAATAAGATTTTGATATTGTTTATTATTTATTTATTTATTTTTTTTTTTTTTTGTGTGTGTGTTTGCCTTAATCTCTTAAATTTACCAATTGGGAAAATGGTTGCAACCAAATTGGGATACCAAAGGAACAAAAGTTTAAAAAAAAAATTAAAATTTTTCAGCGTAAATGTGATTAATGTTATACATAACATGTATTTTATTTTTTGATTAATTCATAAAGTTTAAATCTAGTGTAATGAATAAACTTTATCTCCTCCTTGTTTTAAAAAAATTATAAATAAAGGGTCTAAAGATCTTTTTTTACAAATTAAAATATAATTTTTGTATTTTTTTTTTTATATAAACAAGTTCAATTAACAATGGAATCTACACCTGCAGGTTTAATTGCATTTTCATTAATTTCATTCTTTTTATTAATTCCAGCATTTTCATGGCATATTAAATCAAGAAATATACCAGCTATATTATTAATATTTTGGTTAATGATAATTAATTTAATTGGAGCTATAAATACATTTATTTGGAGTGGAAATAATTTTGAAAATAGTTGGGATGGTAAAGGTTGGTGTGATATAACAATAAAATTAGAAGCTGGTTCATCAACTGGGAAAATTTGTGCAATTTGTTGTTTATCAATGAATTTATATATGATTTTATGTGCTAAAAATCCTTTATTTATGGAATGGTCTTGGAAAAAAACAATTATTGAATTAAGTATTTGTTTAATTACTCCAATTATAATTATTTCTACTCAATATATTATTCAAGCAAGAAGATATGTTATATTAAAATATCAAGGTTGTATAGCAAGTTATTCACCAACTTCTGCTACTATTGGATTATATTCAATGTGGTCAATTATTTGGAGTTCAATTGCTTTAATATTTGCATGTTTAACATTATATAAATATTTTCAAAAAAGAAAAGATGTTAAAGATATTTTATTTTGTACAAATTCAGGTTTAAATATTAAAAGATTTGCAAGATTATTAATTTTTAGTTTTTTAATTATTGTTGCAATGTTCCCATTATCAATTTATTATTTTATTGCACAAGTTCAAATTAGTAATTATGAATTTAAATGGAATCAATTTCATAATTCAAAATTTGATGATATTCAATATTTAGATTTTGGATTTTTTATGGTTTATGATAGATTAGTTAATTCAATTTTATCAATACTTACATTTTTATTATTTGGTTTAGGTAGTGATGCTTTAACAATGTATAAAAATTTTTTTAAAATTAAAAAAATTAAAAAAGATTTTTCAAAAAATTTATTATTATCAAAAGAAAATACAATTATAACTACTGCTGCTGCTACTAAAATTGATTCAAGTAAATCACAATTTAGTGAATCAACTACTTTTTCAAAACCTACTTTACATGAATTTAATGAATTTAAAGATGTTTTACAAGAATTAGATCTTAAAGATGATATTAATTATAAATATGAAGTAAAACATAAAATGGTTTAATCCCTATATATTTAATAAATTTATAAATTTTAATTTAAATTCATTTGCATGAATTTTTCCTTTTGTTAATTTCATAGCTTGACCAATTAAAGATTGTAATACATTAATTTGTCCATTCCGTATTTTATCTATTAATTTTGGATTTTTATCAATAATTTCTTTACATAATTCATCAATATTAATATCTATAATTGTTTCATTTAAAAGAATTTCTTTTAATGATTTATTCAGTATAATTAATTCTCTTAAAATATTTCTTTTATTACTTAATGGAGTATTTAAATTAATAATTTCTAATAATAAATTTGGTGAAATTTTTTTAAAATCAAATTCTTTATTAATTTTTGCAAATGAACCTAATAATTCTTGAAAAAACCATTTATTTTTATCAGGATGATTTAAATTTTCATAATAATTTAATAAATTTTTATCATTTAATAAACATTTTGCATATTTTAATTCTAAATTATTTTTATTAATTAATTTTTCTAATATTTGATCTGGTAATTCAGGTAAATTTTTTTTAATTTCTTCAATTAAATTTTTATTTAATTGAATAGTTGATAATTCTGAATCAGGTACATATCTATAATCTAATGAATCTTCTTTATTTCTTAAACTTATTGTTTTTTCACCATTCCAATTTCTAGTTTCTTGAATAATTTTTGAACCATTTTCTAATAAATTAATTTGTCTTTGATATTCATATTTTAATGCATCAACAATTTCTGATGAATTTGATAAATTTTTAATTTCAACTCTTGAATTATTATTAATACTTAAATTTACATCAATTCTAATTGCACCAGTTTCTAAATTCCCACTACAAATATTTAAATGACTAACTAATAATTGATATTTTTTAATAAATGATTGAACTTGATCAATATTTTCAAAATCTGGTTTTGTTACAACTTCAATTAATGGAATATTTGAACGATTATAATCAATTAAATTATTATTAAATTTTTTACCAGTATCTTGTTCTAATTGAATTTGTTCAATTCTAATTTTTTTATCTAAACCATCAAATTTTTTAATTAAATTTAAATAACCATTTTTTGATAATGGATGATAATGTTGAGTTATTTGATACCCTAAAGGTTGATCTGGATAAAAATAATGTTTCCTATCAAATGATGAAAATAATTGAATATCTGAATTTAATATAATTGATGCTTTTAAAGCTAAATATAATGCTTCTGGATTTAATATTGGTTGAGTACCTGGATAACCTAAATCAAAATAACTTGTAAAAGTATTTGGTTTTTCATTAAAACTTGTTTTAGATAATGAAAATAATTTATATTTTGTTTTTAATTGAGTATGAATTTCTAAACCACATTTAAATATATAATTTGGATTATATTTAAACATTTAAAGAATTCATCTTAAATAAATATTGAATATTGAAGAAATTTTTTGATACTTACACGTCAAAAAAAAAAAGGTAGTAAGACCTGTATATAAAAAATCTAGTTGAGAAAATTGTACATGGTAGCGTATTTGAAAATAAATTGAAAATAAAATACATTTTATTTTCAATTAAAGTATTTGATAACTTTCTAGATTAGATTAGATGATTCCTTTATATACTAAAAAGAAAGTATTTATCTATTAATATTTGTTTTAGATTTCAAATTGTTTTGAATGAAAGTTGATTATAACTCATAATGAGGGAAATAATGGTCAGTGGATAGTAATAAAACAAAAGTATCTTATCAATCCAAAGGTATAATCATCACTTTATCTAACAATTCATTAAATCCAATTTTTGCTTCATCAAAATAAAGATTTATAAATTATCATGTTTTGAATCTTTGATAAATTACACGAAATATAAAAGAATATGTGTGGTCGTGTAAATGACGTCAAAACAATAATTGCAATAAAAAATTTATAATTCCATTTTATTTTTTTTTTTTTAATTCCCGGCCCCGGGTATTTTCGTTAAAATTGAAAATTCACATATAATAATTGGGCAGCAGGTATTTAGGTATGTAGGTAAGGATGTCAAGAAGGAGGGGTAATTCTACTATATATAAACATGTTCTACTAAATAGTCAGATGAATTGAATGGAAGAATATGACATAAGAACTAGACAATGAATAAGACATTGAATAAGACAATGTAATATAATTAATAGAATTATTAATAGAAGATAATAAAAATATCAGAATTATAATTAATAAAGAATAATGAAGAATGAAGAATGTATAATGAATAATCGGTTATAATTGGTTATAAACTTAAATATCTAACTACCATATTTTTCCTGTGTTTTCCTGTGGTAATAAAAGAATATAATCTGAAACCCAATATAATCCGATGTTTTACTCTTCCTTTTCCTTTTCTAGTGGTGCACTACCAATCAAAATCAGAGACAAGAAAAGAAAAGAAGGTGAAAATTGAAAAACGTTGTCTTTATACTTTTTCAATGTAAAACTCAATTACTGTATTATATTAGATATATCTAACGATTCCTGATAATAATTGATGGACTACACTAATTGAAAGAAGTCAATTGAAATAGTAAATGTTTATAATCCAATATAATCTATGAAAAATTGAATGAATTGAAATAAAATTAAAATTAAAAAAAATTGCTCGGTTTATTAAATTTTTTTATTTTATTTTGAATTTTGGTTGGTTTATTTGTTGGCCCTAGGCTTCGTTCCATTGGGTTTGGAATTCCCCCCTTCTCGATGTTCTCCCCTTTTCTGGCGGCATCTCTTGGTACGACATCTCTTTTTCTTGTGGCCTTTTTCTTGTCGGGTTTTACTTTACCTTCGTTCTACCTTTTAAATTCTAGTTTTGTGATTTCCTTCCCTTTTGTTTTTGTTGTGTGTGTTGTGTCAACAACAAATCAATTTTTTTAAACTTCAAAAAGAAAAGAAAAAAAATAAAAAAAAATAAAAATAAAAATTTTATATTTCAATTCAATTTTTATAGATTTTATAGACAACCAACAAAACAAACTATCATCCCATTCCCATTCCCATCCTACTAACAATTTATAAACGACTACTTCAATCAATTGTTCATATCTTGTTTTCATCTCATTCTTCCAATTTCTTTTCCAATTCATTACTTTTTTTGATTTTATCCTCCTTATCTATTCAAATATTATAAAATGTTAAGTAAACAATTTACTAGAAGTTTTGCTAATACTCCAATTGCTAGAAATTATGCTTCTACAATTAAAAATTTAAAAGCAAATAAAGATACTAAAGTTATTTATCAAGGTTTTACTGGTAAACAAGCTACTTTCCATGCCGAACAAGCTATTGCTTATGGTACTGATGTTGTTGGTGGTATTAATCCAAGAAAAGCTGGTCAAACTCATTTAGGTTTACCTGTTTTTGGTACTGTTGCTGATGCTATGAAAGAAGCTGGTGCAACTGCTACTGGTATTTTTGTTCCACCTCCTTTAGCTGCTGCTGCTATAGAAGAAGCTATTACTGCTGAAATTCCTTTAGCTGTTGCAATTACTGAAGGTATTCCTCAAAAAGATATGGTTAGAATTGCTCAAATTTTAAAAACTCAAGATAAAACTAGATTAGTTGGTCCAAATTGTCCTGGTTTAGTTAGTCCAGATCAATGTAAAATTGGTATTATGCCTTCAAGTATTTTTAAAAGAGGTAAAGTTGGTGTCATTTCAAAATCTGGTACTTTAACTTATGAAGCTGTTTCTCAAACTACTAGTGTTGGTTTAGGTCAATCTTTAGTTATTGGTATGGGTGGTGATCCATTCCCAGGTACTAATTTTATTGATGCTTTAACCTTATTTTTAAATGATCCAGAAACTGAAGGTATTATTTTAATTGGTGAAATTGGTGGTACTGCTGAAGAAGAAGCTTCTGAATTCTTAAAACAATATAATTTAACTAGACCAGAAGGTCCAAAACCTGTTGTTTCATTTATTGCTGGTGTTTCTGCTCCTCCAGGTAGAAGAATGGGTCATGCTGGTGCCATTGTTGCTGGTGGTAAAGGTGATGCTAAATCTAAAATTGCTGCTTTACAATCAGCTGGTGTTGTTGTTGAAAAATCTCCTGCTAGATTAGGTAATTCATTATTAGCTGAATTTAAAAACAAAAATTTATTATAAGAAAATTATAAGTTATAGTATTAACATAAAAAATTAAAAAAAAGAAAAGAAAATCCTTAAATATTATATATTTGATAATCTATCAATTTTTTTATATACTGAAAATATATATTTTAACAATTCAAAATGAATATAACAATTCAAAATGAAACTCTGTAGAAAGATATTGATAGATTAATTTTTTTTTTTTTTTTCACTTCAATATTGATTCCATTTTGCACGTACCGAAATTTTTGAAAAAAAAAAAAAAAAAAAAATTTTTCTTATTCAAGACAACCCATACAACCCAACCAACTAATTAACTATGATAAGATCTATATTATCTAAATCTATAC
Source organism: Insectozyma bohioensis (assembly GCA_030582535.1). Lineage (NCBI taxonomy): Eukaryota > Fungi > Ascomycota > Pichiomycetes > Serinales > Debaryomycetaceae > Insectozyma > Insectozyma bohioensis. The sequence goes on along the minus strand of JAKTXL010000038.1, from coordinate 5,585 downwards.
ATATTCCAAAACCTTCAATAGGTTCAACATCTTATTTAGTACCATCATCATCATCATATTTATTCAATTCATATCAACCAATCAAATTTTTTTCTACATCATTTATAAATTCAAAAGATAATACATCAACATATACAAAAGCAAATGTACATGATTTGAAAACATTTTTAACATTAATAGGTCGTAATTGTATTGAATATCATGATAATTTCGAAGGAGATTTAAATAAATTTTTAAATACAACAAGTAAACAAATGAAAGTAATGGGTATAGAAACAAGACAAAGAAGATATTTATTAAGATGGAAACATAAATTTGTTAATGATTTAGAAGCTTTAAGAGAACATAAACGAGGTAAGAAAAAGAATGGAGGTGAAAGAAGATCAAAGGCAGTTCTTGCTAAGAGAAATGCATTAAAACGTATAGAAGAAAAAGAAAAACTTATTAAAGAAATTAAAGAACAAGAACCAGAAAGAATATTTTAGATCAGATGAGATTTAGATGTAGATGTGGATATAACATACTATAGTCTACTATACAATGTTGAAGTATAATCTTTTGTAAATAGATAGTAATAAAAAGTATTTTGCATTGTATTTGATACTAAAGAAAAACACTACCAAAAAAAAATAAAAAAAAATTTTGTTTTGTTTTCCTTTTTGTTTATGTTTTTGTTTTATAAAATTCTCTTTTACTTTATTTATACTTTTTGACAACCAAAATGGAATCAGATATGATCTTGGAGTCTGATCAGAAGTTATTATCATTTATCCAATCAAATCAACAATCTACTCCCTTATCTATCACTAATAAACTTAATAAACCAACTCATGATATAAAATCAATCGAATATTTATGTATAAATTCATTAGATTCATTACTTCCACAACATCAACATCAACAAATTGATTTAAGATTTCAATGTTTATATATTATATATCAAAATGATTCTAATAAATTAATCAATATACTAAGAAAACATCATCTGTTTATTATAAAAATGTTTGAATTAAAACAAATCAATTTTATATTAAAACAATTACAAATAATTCATAAACAATTTTTAAAATTATTAAATATTGATAATATTGATAATAATAATAATAATAATAATATGTTTAATGGAATACCATTTATTGAAATATTAGATGATCAAATTATTCAATTAATTATAGCATTTCATTTTTTTATGTTACAAGCTTTAATTCAATATTTATCAAAAAATTTAAAAAATATTATTGATAATAAAGATGAATATTTAAATTTAAAAATTATTGAAAATATACCAAAATTATTTTTAAATTCAAATAATTTAATGAAATGGCAAAATAAATTTATTAATTCAAAATATAATAATAATTGTATAAAATTAATTAAAGGATTTATTAAAATTTTTGAAATTATTCAAATTAAAAAATTTAAATTTTTAATAAATTGTTTAAAAATTAAATTAATTGATTTTACTCAAGATTTAACAATTTTAAATAATATTTCAATTAATTCTGATTTAAATCTTTTTATAAATGATTCAAAATTAAATTTATTACCATTTTTAAAAGATGAAGAAAAAATTAAAGAATTAAAAGAAAATGATTTAAATAAATTTTTATTATCAAATGATATTAATAATCCTAAAATTTTATTAGAATTAAAAAATTTAACTTATAATTTTGATAAAGTATTTATAATTATATCATTTTTTTATAAATCAATTGAAAATATTGAAATTTTACTGAATTTACAAATATCTATATTAGATTCAACTATAATATATTTAAAAAGTAATTCAAATGAAAATATTTTACCATTATTAAATCAATTATTTGAAATTTATTTTAAATTTAATCAATTTAAAAGAATGAGAAATATATCAAATTTATTATATAATTTAAATTATTATGAATTATCAATTGATTATGAATTTAAAATTTTTAAAAAAAATTCAAATTTAAATAATTTTAATTATTTATTTGAAAAATTTAAAAAAATTGATAAAAAAAATCAACAAATTTTAAATAATTTTTTAAAATCTTGTGAAATTTTAAATATTTATAATGATTCAATAATTCAATCAATTTATAAATATTTAGATACTTTAATTATTATGGAATTAAATGATGATGAATTTAAATTTAATTTAATTAATGAAATTTTTAATTATTTAGAATTAAAAAATAATATAAATAATAAAAATCAAATTTGTAATTTAATTATTAAAAATATTGATATTATAAATGAAGATTTAAAATTACAATTACAATATAGATATTATAATATAAATGGAATTTCATATGAAAAATTGAATTATAATAATTCAAAAAATAATCAATTAATTAATTCTGGATTTCAATTACAATATTTAATTAATTTTAAATTTGATGAAAAAATTTTAAATGAAATGATTAATAATTTTAAAAATTGGTTATTAATAAAAAATGAAATTAATCAATTTGAATATTTAATATCAAAACAATTATTATTATATTTAAAATATATTGGTATTGATATTTTATCATTAATTAATTTATATCTATCAAAAAATATAACAATTGAATTTAAAATATTTTTAAATATGGAATTAAAAGATTTTAAAAATTTAAATCAATTAATGAAACAATCAAATAATACAAGTTTAATTGATGTATTAAATTATCATTTATTACAATTTGAATATAATATTTCAATAAATTCATCAATTAAAAAAGATAATTTTAATAAAATTTTAAATATAATTAAATCAAGATCTGAATTTAATTTATCAACATCAAAAAATTTATCAATATTAAATAAATTTAATAATTTTTTAATTTTAGGAAAATTTCAATATTTATCATCAAAATTTAATTTTGGTATTGATTCTTATTTAAATTTAAAAACAAGTATACAAATTTTTTATTCAATAATTAAAAAATTTCCAAATAATATTTCATCAAAATCATTAGAATTAAAATGGGAAATAACTAATTATTTATTTAATTGTTATGAATCAATTATTAATATATTAATTGATTTAGGTATATCAAAAGATATTTTATTTTATTTTAAAGAATGGGAAAAATTAATTAATACTCAACCTTTACCAATAATTAAAATAAATAAAAATAAAATAAATAAATTAAAATTATTAATGAAAAATAATGAACAAGAATCAACAATATTTAAAATTAATTATTTAAATAATATTCAATTTTATCCTGGTATAAATATTGAAGGATCAATTGAAAATTTAGAAGAAATTAATCAATTAATTGATTATAAAGATCAATTATTAAAATTAATTAATGAATCAAAATCAATTAAAAAATTAAATAATTTAAATCATTTATTTAATCAATGTATTTTAAAAATTTCTTCAATGACAGTTTCAAAACAAGATTCTGATTTATTATCACAATTATTTTTTATTGAAGATTATATTAAAAATTTACCATTTGAAAATGAACAAAAAATTTTAAATAAAATTAATAATGATTTATTACCTCAAGTACCTGAAGAAGAAAAATCAAATTCAAATAATTTAATTAATTTTAATATTGATTTAAATTTATATTTACCTAAAAATTATTCAATAATTACAATTGATATTTGTTCAATTACAGGAGATTTATTATTAAGTAAAAAGACAAGAGATAATTCACCATTTTTTATAAGAATTCCATTAAATATATCATTTGAAGAAATTAAAGAAAAATTTGAAAATATTATAAATAAAAGTACTTTATTAACTAAAAAATCAACAACTTCAAAAGTTTTAACAATTGATGATAGAAAAAATTGGTGGAAATCAAGATTTAATTTAGATTTTGAATTAAAAGATATTTTTAATAATATTGAAAAAAATTGGTTTGGTTTATTAATTAATTTATTTAAAGATATTGATGATGATATATTTAAAAAATTTAAACAAGATTTAAAAAAATTAGGAATTAATTTACATGAATGTTTAATTAAAATATTATTTTTTTCAGAAACTCCTCATGAAATTATTAATTTATTAAATTTATCAAATAAAAAATCTTCAATAATTAATTTATTTAAAAAATATCAAAATTTAAAATTTGAAAAAAAAAATCAACATATTATATTAATACCAAGTTCAAAATGTTTATTTTTTCCATGGGAATCATTAGAATTTCTTGAAAATTATTCAATTACAAGAATGCCATCAATTCAAATGTTATTAAATCAATTAAAATTAAATTTTAATAATATTATTAATAAATCAAATTTATATTATTTAATTAATCCAAGTGGTGATTTAAAAAAAACTGAAGAAAGATTTAAATTTTTTTCAACAACAAATAATAATTGGATAGGTAAATTTGGTAATAAACCAAAAGAAGAAGAATTTTTAAATAATTTATATAATTCAAATTTATTTATTTATATTGGTCATGGAGGTTGTGATCAATATTTTCAACAACAATCATTATTTAAAAAATTTAAAAATAATAAAAAATCAATACCACCAAGTTTATTATTAGGTTGTTCATCAGGTAAATTACAATATATTGAAAATAATTTACAACCTTTTGGAAATTTATTTAATTGGTTAAATTGTTCAATACCAATGATTCTAGTTAATTTATGGGATGTAACTGATAAAGATATTGATTTATTAACATTATCTATATTTGATAATATTGGTTTAATTAAAGATTCAAATAATAATAAAGATAATTTTAGTCAAGCTATGAAAAAAAGTAGATCTAAATGTATTTTAAAATATTTAAATGGTTCTGCTCCTGTTATTTATGGTTTACCTTTATATATTCAATGACAATAAAACTATACATACATTAAACTAATATACATTAATATACATTAAACTATATACATTAAACTAATATACATTTAATTTATTTAGTTGTGATGTCAACTAAAAAAAAAAAAGTAAATAATTTGAACAAAGTAAAAAATTTGAACAAAATATTGTTGTTAATACCAACACACATTCAATAGTTCAACTCTTTAAAAAAAAAATTTGAATATCAATGAATTCTATCTTTAATGAAAGTATAAGAATAAATTGCAAAAAAAATAACGACAACTGCAGGACTCGAACCTGCGCGGGCAAAGCCCAAAAGATAACAAGTCTTCAGTAGTGTGAAGATTTCAAGTCTTTCTCCTTAACCGCTCGGACAAGTTGCCAGATTTGTTGAAATTGGAATCGGCTGGCTTTCCCGAGATCTAACATAATCTCGCACGAAAAGCGCATGTTGCTACCACATGATTCCAAATTAAGTATATCCGCCAGATCTCTCACCACACTTTTATATTCACTCACTATACTAATTTAATAGAAATTTAACTATAATAGCTGGACAATTGATTAATATATTATAAACAAAAGTAAACCAAGATATGGGATGTTATAATTATATATATGTCGTTCCCAGAGATTTATTATAATATAAGTCATCAATTAATTTAATAATATCATTAGTATATCATTAATAACTCGGGTATAAATTCTGCCAAGATTTGCCATCAAGAAAAAGAAACTACCATTTCTTTTTACACCATTCCTTTTTAACAACCATTAATAACATCATTATTAATAGGTCATTATTATTAATAAGTCA